>JAECUM010008655.1:0-42445 GCA_016617855.1 Megalonaias nervosa | reverse complement strand
GGGAGCAATCTACACCAGGAGTCAGATACTTGATGATGCTATTAATTTTTATCTTGAAAAGCGTCACGGATAAAATACTGCCCTGGGGCACACCCATCTCTTGATCGTGCATATCAGAGAGGGTGGAGCCCACTCGTACCTTGAATTCCCTGTCTGAGAGGAAGTTTGATATGAACGGGGGCAGTCGGCCTTTTAGACCCAGATCGTGCAGGTCATTTAGTATTCCGTACTTCCACGTTGTGTCATAGGCCTTTTCCAGATCAAAGAAAACTGCTACTAAGTGTTCCTTCTTGATAAAAGCGTCGCGAATAAAGGTTTCCAGTCTAACCAGATGATCATTGGTACTACGACCATAACGAAAGCCACTTTGGAAAGGAGATATTAAATTGTTGCTTTCCAAATACCATACAAGCCGAGAATTGATCATTCGTTCCATTGTTTTGCAAACGCAACTAGTTAATGATATACGTCTTTAGTTGCTAGGATCTGCGCTATCTTTGCCTGGTTTGGGAATTGGTATTACTATTGCTTCTTTCCAAATTTTTGGTACATTACCAGTAATCCATAAATCATTGAAGATTTCCAGAAGAACTGTTAAGGATGGTTCTGGAAGGTGTTTCAAAAACTGGTAATGTATATCGTCAGGCCCAGCAGATGTATCATGAGCCTTATTCAAAGATTCCATAAGCTCCGATAATGAAAACGGTTGGTTATAACTCTCGGAGTTATTCGATGTGAATTTCAACCGTGTTTTTTCTTTATGAGTTTTCAATCTTCGGAAAGCTTCTGAATAATTAGACGATGAGGAATTTTTGGAGAAACAATCAGCAAGTACATTAGCTATTTCTTGTTTGGTATTGAAATTGTTATTATTTAGCTTCAGATGTCGGAATGAATTGTATTTTCCCTTTCCATTTATTTTGCAGATCGTGTCCCAAACTTTCTTTATTGAGGAACGAGAGTTTAAGGTTGAAACATATTTTTTTCATGATGCTCGTTTACTTTCTTTAATTATGCGGCGAGCTTTGGCCCGAACAATACGGTACTGAGTTAAGTTTTCGGGCGTTGGACGATTATTAAATTTTTTCAGTGCTTCTCGACGTTGTCTAATGGCTTCTTTACATTCTTTAGTGAACCACGGTTTTGGGTTCTTTTACAATTCGGCGAGGACTTAGGAATGGATTCTTCTGCAATCTCAATTAAGACGGATGTAAATTGTCGAATAGGATCAATATCGTTTAGGACGGTATTCCTGTTAAGTCTAGCTGTACAAAGTGTTTCAAACTTGGTCCAGTCAGCTTTCTTTAAATTCCACTGTGGAGTCGTGTCATCAATTGTAACGTTGGTGTTCTTAAGAGAGATTGGAAAGTGATCACTGCTGTGAAGGTCATCAGCGACCTTCCAATTATAATCCAAAAGTAGTGAAGGAGAACAAATTGTCAAGTCGATACATGTGTATGTACCAGTTCCTGGGTGCAAGTACGTCGGAGATTTGGTATTAAATAGACACAAGTCGTGTCTAGTAATAAAATCTTCGATCCTTTTGCCCCTGTCGCTTATGTAATTTGATCCCCATAAAATATTATGGGCATTAAAATCACCGAGTAAAACAAATGGTGCAGGAAGTTGTTGAACAAACGTGTCTAATTCGTTTGGTAATAAGTTGGTGTTTGGTGGTATATAAATAGAACAAAATGTGATCACTCGATGTAGCGTGACACTCACAGCAATGGCTTGCAAGTTTGTGTTTAAAGGGATGACGCTATGTGGGGCTCTATTGTTCACAGCAATAGAAACCCCTCCCGAGGCCCTGTCAACGTTCTGTAAGTAGGTGTTAAACAGGGAGTAGTTTTTAAGTGTGATGTTGTCCTTATCTTTTAAAAAGGTTTCCTGAAGGCATAGTATTCCAGGATCATAGTCGTTTAAAAGCAGGAGAATATCATTGTAATTGGCTTTAAGTCCTCGACAATTCCATTGTATGATCGTGTTCTTCATTATAAGTTTAGATTGGAGATTTTGGAGCTAGGTTAGACTTTTCGCGGAGAGAATCTATATGGTTATTTCTACGGAGGAAGTACGGGGATGATTTTTTGTTAGGTCTGGAGCTACTTTGAGAACATGGAGCAGTATCTTCTGCATCCATGCTCTCAATGTCCCCAAACCTGTTATAGAGTTTGATGGGGTCTTCTGACCCCGTTTGCTGCCTATTTCCTTGTGATCTGTTTTTGGTCTTTGGTGATTTCGGTGGTTGAGTATTATTGCATGTTGTTTGGGTAGATGCCGTGTTTTTTTTGTGCTAGGTAATGGGGGGTGTTAGTGCTTGATGTTGACTCGGGTGCATCTGTCTGCGTTTGAGCGTCCTTCGTTGCCTTGGGATTGTTCTTCACTACAGTGGAGAAGGATGGGCCAGAAAGAGATGTTTTTGCCTGTACAAGCTTTCTGGCCTCTGGATAGGGAATGTTGGATGTGTATTTAACCCTCTGTATTTCCTTCTCCTGTTTCCAGGTATCACAATCCTTGGAATTGGCGTGGTGCTCTTTTCCACAGTTGACACAATGCGGAGTGGCTCTACACTCAGATTCCTGGTGAGAGTGATCTCCGCATCGGCCACATATTTGGCTTCTTGAGCAGCGGTCTTCATGATGACCATATTTCTGACACTTATAACATCGAAGCGGATTTGGTATGTACACATCAACCTTCACTTGCAGAAAGCCAACTTTTACCACTCTGGATACTGTTGGCTTGTTGAAGGTGAGTATAATGGTGTTGGTGTCCTGCAGGTTGTTGTTACGTTTAATACGTATTCTACGGACTGCAGTGACACCTTCGTTTTTCATCCCTTCAATGATATCCGTGTCGCTGACTCCAGCCAAGTCACGACAGCGAATCACGCCTTTGGACGCATTGAGTGTTGTGTGGGCGAACGAGGTCACTGGAATATCGAAAAATGTTGTCATTTTCTTGAGATTTTCTGTTTGACCTCGTCGCTCACACTCGACAAGTAGGCAGCCCGATTTTAACTTTTTAACACTTTTTGGTGTTCCAATCAGTCCCGTAATTGTTTTCTCGATCACAAACGGAGAGAGTACATTAAGCGGTTTTGTGGCATCTTTAGACTGTATAACCATGAAGCGTGGAAATGAATCCACACCACATGGTTCGTCATCTGAGTCAGATAAAGTTTTGGTACGCTTGAGTTGATTTTTTTTGGATATATCCATGTTGGTGGATTTAAAATTCAGCACCCGTGCTCCCCGCACGCCAAGGAGCCCAACAAGGGGACACTTTTCAAGTGTCAGGGATACACAGATGTTATACTCAGTAGGTTGGTTGGTTAGTTGAATTTTTACGGCGCACCAGCACTATGAGGCTATTTAGCGCCATACAAAAGGTTATATCTTTCATCATTTAAAAGTGGTAAAAGGTTTCGTATCGACCAGCGATACGAAACCAAACAGTTGAAGGTAAAAAGATGAAATGGTAACTGTTATAAATAAATAAAGTTTCCCGATCAACGGGGAGTGCAAATGATGTATGACAACGAATACAGATGAAAGGTAATAAAATCTAACGACGGTATATATAGCACATAAAACTGTTCAAGGTGATGGCATACAAGCTATAACTTATGATAAATATTTACTTCCTTCAGGAAGTCTATAATATCAGAAACGCTAACTGTATCAAAGAGCTCCCTAATGTCATGCACATTGTAATAATGATTACGCGTAGGTTGGAGGTCGAAACACTCCAACATAAAGTGCTTAACCGTGAATGGTTCATTGCAAGCTACGCACTCTGGGGGGTCTTTTCCTTTTAGTATGTAGGAGTGGGTTAAATAAGTATGACCAATTCGAATTCTTGCAATGACTACCTCCTCCCTACGGACGGCTCTGTAGGAAGGAGTCCATTCTCCTAGGGTTGGCTTGATGGCATGAAGTTTGTTATTCACGGCATCATTCCATGATGCCTGCCATTTCTGACGTAAACAGTCTTTTATACTACGTTTAAAATCAGTATACGGTGTACTAAAATCAGATGGTTCTAGTGATAGGGCCATTTTAGCAGCGCAGTCTGCTTTGTCATTTCCTTTAATTCCAATATGGCTGGGTAACCAACAGTATACTATATTGTGGGAGGTACTCAGCGCAGTATGTTTAAGGAGAACATTAGCTAATAATGGATTCTCTAGTTTTCTATTATGTAGTGACTGAAGTACTGATAGTGAATCGGAGAAGATGATGCTATTTAAAATACGCTTGCTTTCAATATATTGCAATGCAAGGTCTATTGCTCTGATTTCGGCTGAGAAAATTGATGTACCATTTGGCAAGCGGACTTTTGTTGTGTGTTTTCCACTAACGAAGGCTGCAGCAGCCTTTTCCTGATCTTTTGATCCATCAGTATATATTCTTGTATAATTTTCAAATTGGGCGATTAGTTCATGGTAGGAGTTGTGGAAGATGGAAGGGTTTGTCTCCGATTTTTTCCATCGTGTAATGTGAAAAGTACCTTTGGTTGTTGAAGTAGCCAGGGAGGTGTTTCGGAGACGGTCGTTTTCAGAATTTTTGAAAGATCAATTTTGGTACTGTCAAGGCATGGTAATATTCTAATGCCAAAGGTAGGTACGACGTTTGGTTTATTGTCATATAAGGTTTTATATTTGGGTTCAAAAACAGCCCAAAAAGCAGGGTTCAGAGGGTTTGAGCTTAATTTGAGAGCATACTGTGCAGAAAGCATTTCTCTACGTTGTGGTAAAGGTGGTTCGTTCGCTTCAACGAGTAGGCTTTCACACGGGGATGTCTTAAATGCTCCCAAGGCAAGTCTTATTCCTTGATGATGAATTGGGTCTAGCATCTTCAAATAGGACTTCCTAGCTGAACCATAGACAACGCAACCATAGTCTAGTTTCGAGCGAATAAATGTTCTGTATAAACTGAGTAGGGCTTTCCTATCAGCACCCCAGTCAGTGTGCGCTATTACTTTAAGTAAGTCTAGAGACTTCAAGCATTTAGCTTTCAAATTCTTCAGGTGTGGAATAAAGGTCAGTTTTCTGTCGAAGATAATACCTAAGAATTTTGCTTCCTCAACAACTGGAATAGGTGTTCTGTCCAGCGTGAGTTTAGGTCCATCATGATGTCTTCGTAACTGAGAGAAATGCATGCATACAGTTTTTGATTTCGAGAATTTGAAACCGTTAGTATTGGCCCAATTTTGAATCTTGTTGATATTTTGCTGTAATTGTCTTTCAATTGTATGCATGTGCTTGGATCGGTAACATATTAAAAAGTCATCAACATATAGGGAGCAATCCACACCGGGAGTCAGACACTTGGTGATGCTATTAATTGTTATGTTGAAAAACGTCACCGATAAAATACTGCCCTGGGGCACACCCATCTCTTGATCGTGCATATGAGAGAGGGTGGAGCCCACTCGTACCTTGAATTCCCTGTCTGAAAGGAAGTTTGATATGAACGAGGGCAGTCGGCCTTTTAGATCCAGATCGTGTAGGTCATTTAGTATTCCGTACTTCCACGTTGTGTCATAGGTCTTTTCCAAATCAAAGAAAACCGCTACTAAGTGTTCTTTCTTGATGAAAGCGTCGCGAATAAATGTTTCCAGTCTAGCCAGATGATCATTGGTACTACGACCATAACGGAAGCCACTTTGGAAAGGAGATATTAAATTGTTGGTTTCCAAATGCCACACAAGCCGAGAATTGATCATTCTTTCCATTGTTTTGCATACGCAGCTAGTTAATGCTATAGGTCTATAGTTGGTAGGATCCGCGCTATCTTTGCCTGGTTTGGGGATTGGTATTACTGTTGCTTCTTTCCAAATTTTTGGTACATTACCAGTAATCCTTAAATCATTGAAGATTTCCAGAAGAACTGTTAAGGATGGTTCTGGAAGGTGTTTCAAAAACTGGTAATGTATATCGTCAGGCCCAGCGGATGTATCATGGGCCTTATTCAAAGATTCCTTATGCTCCGACAATGAAAATGGTTGGTTATAACTCTCTGAGTTATTCGATGTGAATTTCAACCGTGTTTTTTCTTTTTCAGCTTTTAATATTCGGAAAGCTTCTGAATAATTGGACGATGAGGAATTTTTGGAGAAACAATTAGCAAGTACATTAGCTATTTCATGTTTGGTATTGAAATTGTTGTTATTTATCTTTACATGTCGGAATGAAATGTATTTTCCCTTTCCATTTATTTTGCGGATCATGTCCCAAACTTTCTTCATTGAGGAACGAGAGTATAAAATTGAAACATATTTTTTCCATGATGCTCGTTTACTTTCTTTAATTATGCGGCGAGCTCTGGCCCGAAACATACGGTACTGAGTTAAATTTTCGGCCGTTGGACGATTATTATATTCTTTCAGTGCTTCTCGGCGTTGTCTAATGGCTTCTTTACATTCTTTAGTGAACCACCGTTTTGGGGTTCTTTTACAATTCGGCGAGGACTTAGAAATAGATTCTTCTGCAATCTCAATTAAGACGGATGTAAATTGTCGAATAGGATCAATATTGTTTAGGACGGTATTCCTGTTAAGTCTAGCTGTACAAAGTGTTTCAAACTTGGCCCAGTCAGCTTTCTTTAAATTCCACTGTGGAATCGTGTCATCAATTGTGACGTTGGTGTTCTTAAGAGAGATTGGAAAGTGATCACTGCTGTGACGGTCATCAGCGACCTTCCAATTATAATCCATAAGTAGTGAAGGAGAACGAATTGTCAAGTCGATACATGTGTATGTACCAGTTCCTGGGTGCAAGTACGTCGGAGATTTGGTATTAAATAGACACAAGTCGTGTCTAGTAATACAATCCTCGACCTTTTTGCCCCCGTCGCTTATGTAATTTGATCCCCATAGAATATTATGGGCATTAAAATCACCGAGTAAAACAAACGGTCCAGGAAGTTGTTGAACAAGCGTGTCTAATTGGTTTGGTTATAAGTTGGTGTTTGGTGGTATATAAATAGAACAAAATGTAATCACTCGATGTAGAATGACACTCACAGCAATAGCTTGCAAATTTGTGTTTAAAGGGATGACGCTATGTGGGGCTCTACTGTTCACAGCAATAGAAACCCCTCCCGAGGCCCTGTCAACGTTCTGTAAGTAAGTGTTAAACAGGGAGTAGTTTTTAAGTGTGATGTTGTCCGTATCTTTTAAAAAGGTTTCCTGAAGGCATAGTATTGCAGGATCATATTCGTTTAAAAGCAGGAGAATATCATTGTAATTGGCTTTAAGTCCTCGACAATTCCATTGTATGATCGTGTTCTTCATTATAAGTTTAGATTGGAGATTTTGGAGCTAGGTTAGACTTTTCGCGGAGAGAATCTATATGGTTATTTCTACGGAGGAAGTACGGGGATGATTTTTTTGTTAGGTCTGGAGCTACTTTGAGAACATGGAGCAGTATCTTCTGCATCCATGCTCTCAATGTCCCCAAACCTGTTATAGAGTTTGATGGGGTCTTCTGACCCCTTTTGCTGCCTATTTCCTTGTGATCTGTTTTTGTTCTTTGGTGATTTCTGTTGTTGAGTATTATTGAATGTTGTTTGGGTAGATGCCGTGGTTCTTTGTGCTTGGTAATGGGGGGTGTTAGTGCTTGATGTTGACTCGGGTGCATCTGTCTGCGTTTGAGCGTCCTTCGTTGCCTTGGGATTGTTCTTCACTACAGTGGAGAAGGATGGGCCAGGAAGAGATATTTTTGCCTGTACAAACTTTCTGGCCTCTGGATAGGGAATGTTGGATGTGTATTTAACCCTCTGTATTTCCTTCTCCTGTTTCCAGGTATCACAATCCTTGGAATTGGCGTGGTGCTGTTTTCCACAGTTGACACAATGCGGAGTGGCTCTACACTCAGATTCCTGGTGAGAGTGATCTCCGCATCGGCCACATATTTGGCTTCTTGAGCAGCGGTCTTCATGATGACCATATTTCTGACACTTATAACATCGAAGTGGATTTGGTATGTACACATCAACCTTCACTTGCAGAAAGCCAACTTTTACCACTCTGGGTACTGTTGGCTTGTTGAAGGTGAGTATAATGGTGTTGGTGTCCTGCAGGTTGTTGTTACGTTTAATACGTATTCTACGGACTGCAGTGACACCTTCGTTTTTCATCCCTTCAATGATATCCGTGTCGCTGACTCCAGCCAAGTCACGACAGCGAATCACGCCTTTGGACGAATTGAGTGTTGTGTGGGCGAACGAGGTCACTGGAATATCGAAAAATGTTGTCATTTTCTTGAGGTTTTCTGTTTGACCTCGTCGCTCACACTCGACAAGTAGGCAGCCCGATTTTAACTTTTTAACACCTTTTGGTGTTCCAATCAGTCCCATAATTGTTTTCTCGATCACAAACGGAGAGAGTACATTAAGCGGTTTTGTGGCATCTTTAGACTGTATAACCATGAAGCGTGGAAATGAATCCACACCACATGGTTCGTCATCTGAGTCAGATAAAGTTTTGGTACGCTTGAGTTGATTTTTTTTGGATATATCCATGTTGGTAGATTTAAAATTCAGCACCCGTGCTCCCCGCCCACCAAGGAGCCCAACAAGGGGACACTTTTCAAGTGTCAGGGATACACAGATGTTATACTCAGTAGGTAAATTCACCTCCTGATTCATCCCATAAGACATACTCAGTCGGTAAAATTACCTCCCAATTGACCCGTTGAGCCACCGCCTTCTAGGAAGTCTTCTAAGACTTGGAAAAGGGAAAGTTAAAGGGATAGAATGTAGGGGCAACGGTGGTATCAAGAGAGATACAACGAGAAAGATAAAGAAAGTGAGCGAGAAATAAAGACCTCCTAGGGCTCGGCGTGACCAGCCGATTTGTCGAGACCGGGCCCATCCCGACCACCCGTCTAGAAGAAGTAGAGGCCAAAGTAGTGTATTGCATCGGAAAGCCTCTGCTCAACTACCAGGATCCTTTCCTCCTCCGACACGGGTCGCAACCCACGGCAAACAGGTTGCCTCTACTTAGTCGCCTCTTACGACACGTAGCGAGGCACGGCGGACCAATTCTACAACCCCGGACCCGCAGGGGGACATTATAAATTGTGATACAGCGAGGAACTGTTGACATCAGTACAACGACCTTATCTGACGTCATTGCCTTCCATACTGGAACTTCATCGGGATTCGAACTTTGATTCATTTAGAACCTTTTAGTCATAGGACTTATATTTTTAAATTCTAGGTTTAGTGTTTGGATTAGATTCATAAACCGTAAGTCCTTTTCCACATTTTTACCTTGTTTTCTAGGGAAATAAATTATTTTGTTAAATTTACAAAGCTTGTTGACTTCACTCTTTGTTACTTTTGTACAAGCTTACACGTAACAATGTATTAAGTGATGTGTATGCGAAACAGGTTACTGAAATACCGTGAAATGTTTTAATTTTTTGGATATTCTCAGTATGTGCTTTACGTTCGCTCTCTAAAAGCAGACCACCTATTTCAGTTTTTTAACACCTTTGGTTTGCCGACTAATCCAAGTATCATCTTTTCGATAATAAAAACGGCGATAGTGCGGCAAGTGTTTTAGCTTCAGCTTTGGATTGGATGACCATGAAGCGAAGAAAATAATTCACTCCACATGGTTCATCCTCAGGGTCTGAAATGGTTTTTGTTCTCTTTAGATGATTTTTTTTTTGTTATGATTTTCCATTTTGTTTGTTTTATAGTTATTTTGTCACCCGTGCTCGCCCACCCACCACGGAGTCCAACAAGGGGACATTTTTCAAGTTCCAAGGATACATAGGCGGTATACTCAGTAGGTGAGAATACCTCCCGATTTACCTGTTAAGCCACCGCCTTCTATGAAGTCTTTTGAGAGTAGGAGAAACCAAAAATAATGGGGTAGACAGTAGGGGCAACGGTGGTATCAAAAGAGATACATGGAGAAAGATAGAGAAAGTGAGCGAGTAAATTAAGACCTTCAAAGGTTTGGCATGACCAGTCTAGATCGGGCCCTCCCGACCACCCGTCTAGAGGAAGTAGAGGCCAAAGTAGTGTATTGCATTGGAAAGCCTCTGCTCACCTACCAAAATCCTTTCCTCCCCCGACACGGAACGCAACCCACGGTAAACAGGTTGCCTCTACTTAGTCGCATCTTACGACATGTAGTGAGGACACGTACGGCAAATTCTACAACCGCGGACCCGCAGGGGGAAAGAACACTAATAACAGATAATGAAAAGGTCTCAAGTAAAGAAAATACACCCAAATCATAAAGATAAAGATCATCTGAAATAAACAGCCATCTTGAATGAAAAAGACAAAGATGTAAATGCTTAATGTAGTTGAAACATTGTCATCTATTTCTCTAGCTCATTGAAAAGTTATAGTCTGCGCTAGGTTACAACTATGCATTATTCGCTATTTTGATTTACATCCCGGATAATCGCAACAAGAAACTAGGAAAATATGTCGTAAAGAATGTGGCAATATATATATATATATATATATATATATATATATATATATAGCATGGTTCAAGGCCACGTCACCACAATAATGGTTACACATTGCTGAATAAACTCAAAGTGAAAGAAATGTAAATAGAAAGATTCAGTAATAAAAAGGAAAGTTAAACCCTGAAAGATAAATCCATTTATCCCAATAAAACCTAGAAAGACGAACCCTTCAAACTGTCTTCTCAGTAAAGGCTTTCTTATTTGTCTGAGCCATAGAACCTAAAATTTCTCTAATGAAAGAAGATATCGAACAATTCGCTTGCAAAATGGTACTAAAATAGGAATTCATTTATTATGATGACAAATTAATTCGAACATCCTGGAACCATCGAGGTTTTACCCTAAAAGCCGATGTATCTCGTCTCCTACGAAAGCGGCAGCCCCACAAAAAAGACGAGCTTTGAGAGTTGAAAACTATAATAGAGCAGCCGATATGGGTTCCAGCACTGTTGTAGAGAACAAACGTGATTACATCACTGAATGCAACATATAACTGTCATTTAAAAGATTCTACCAAAAAAATGGATGAAGCTTCGACATATAACTAAGCACAAGCAGGAAAAAGTGAAGACAAGGCAATCGCTTGTCTGCATCCTGCTTATTCAAAATAATTCCTACCTAATCCATAAAATTTACAAACCAAGTAACCCCAGTAGATTGATCATCTCTTACAATGCCCACCACATACAAGAAAGTAAAGAACTCATCGACTACCATTTACTGCCCGTTTAATCAACAATGCACAGGACACCAACAAATTTCAAATACCAATCGGACCAATAATGTGGTCATCGTCACTATGAATGTTTGCCCCCTCAATAGAAAGATACCACATGATGAGGGTATACAAGACTGTAAGGAAGTGGAGAATAGCCTTCTCAACCCCCTCCCACCCAATAGCATGTTAAGCTTCCGAACCAGTTTTCAAAGACGAACAAATTTTTATTGAACGATGACTATTATTTTGAACTTAACTGCAGAGTAATGAATACCAAGATATTACCCTCGAATGCGAACATACTGCCCAACCACTACAAGGTGTCTACAACCTTGCTCAAACGTTGTGATTTAGTTACATGTTGAAACAAAATCATAGCCATTATGTCTAAACATTGCACATTATCACAATCTTCATGGTCCAATCTCGAAAATACAATACATTTACAAACATAATGTATATGCACTGATTGTAACAGTCGTATTTCACTTAAATAATAGGACATTTTCACGACGTTGTACCGGTTAAGTTTACAGATATGAGGGGAATAATCGCATGTATGAATGTGTGTGCGTGTGTGTGTGTGTGGTAATGTTTTACAGCACCTCAGCACAAAAGTGGAACAATCATTGAAAGGTACTTTAAATTTATATTTTCAGACAAATAACCAAATCAAGTTCGCCACTTTTGTCAGACAATATTTGTAACCGTATATGAATACAAACATGAGGTTCGATCTTAACTGTATCATTTATTTTTTACAAAACTACGAACTGAATTATAGAGCTGCTCTACCTCCACCGACAGAACCGATTCTGAGGCTGTATCGTTGAATTATTTCCTGTTTTCAGCTTTTTAAAAAAACAAAGTATGAACATTAATTAATCTATAATTTTCATTTTTAATTGCAGAAAAAGAGTATATGTTCTGATCGTCTATTTTGAGCTTTCTTGTTCTACCATGACTACAAACGCGTTTTCTTGTACTTGCAACTGCAATGCGAGGCGGTGCCATTTCCAGACAATAAAATTAAAGTCTACCTGCTTACGTGTTCTATCTGTACATAAAATACGGATATGGCGTGTTCCTGTGATCTTTATCTGACTGGCATTAAATAAATTAGTACACTGGGGTATTTTTGCAGGGAATAAAACGAAAAAATAAAAGCGAAAGAGGAATGAAAATGTAATTGTTTATGTTTTGGATAGGTGTAAATTTACTGGTATGCGTTAACGTTAACGAGTTAATGTACATTAAATGATAATTAAATTTTGTCAATTATAAATATGAACACTCCATTATAGAGTTGGTGACAAATAATCTAGTACTGGCATTTTCAGAAATAATTATGTTTTTCTTGAGTAATAAATAAAGCATAGATGAATAACAGCTATTATCAGCTTCACACTTAATTAGCAATTAGTAATATAGTGAAAAATCATGGCATGGTAGGACACGATGTATATTCTACGACGAGCGATTTGTAGTTACAGAAACTCATGCTAATTTTGGGCGTCATATTTGCAAGCAATTTTTAAAAATTGTTGGTTTATTCCCTTTTATATGTGATATTACTCCCCTCTTGTTTAAATGGATGCGGGTATTGCACTCGAAATCTTTTGTCCTAAAATAGTGTCGCCATATTAAGGCTAGACTAAAACTAGACTAAGAATAGACTAAGACTAGACTAAGTCCATTTGAAAAGCAATGGTGGCAGATCGCACCCATATTGGACTGCATAATGTTTCCAGTCTTTTCCTTCTCGCACTTTGATGTGTTGACTTTCCAACCACATACTGGTACTACCTCATCAAATCTGTCCACATGTTATGCCAGATTCCATAGAAAATCTTTGTTTGCCTTGTAATTTTGAAGAATGTATTGATTATAAATTGTAATTGATATTCTGTACATATTCCAATAACCAAATGAATTGATGATAGTCTACATGGTATTCTGGTTTAGAAAAAAGTTTCAACTGCAAAACGATTATAGCAAGGAGCAATAAAAATTATCTTCAAAATTTCGACTGCAAAACGATTATAGCAAGGAGCAATAAAAATTATCTTCAAATTATCCAGTAAGAACTTACAGAAAGATACAATAATGCCACCAAAGTTAAGAATTCGCTTATCTGTAATACAGTTACTTAATTACAGCGTCAGAATATTAGCAATTATGCTTCAATGTTTTGTGCTGAAATTTCATTGTTTAAAAATACTTACAATATTTTTAGCTGAAATAGTAGTAAGGTATAATGCTAAATACATTAATGCAACTACAAAATTTATTAGACTGTCAATAGCTGGCTTTACTTACTACACTGAGAGACGGTTTCGTACGTCACAGTTAATGTGGTATGCATGTTTGGGTGCTCAATAAACATCTTGCAATGTGTATGGAAACTACCTAAATTAAGATTTTTAAAGACTGATGATGGACTTTGAGAAAAACAACAGCATTAAAATTAAAAGACGAATGCAATAGTTGTAAATGCTACTTGATATACTATTACATATTTATACAAAATGTCAGAAAGAATTGCAGCAACAACAGGACCAAATACAAAATGTAAAGATGCTAAAATTATGTTATACATCCTGTCTTTTCATAATCGAACATAACTCCCCTGCAGGTAGGATAAGTTTACTTCCTGTTATAAAGTTTCACTGGTGCAGATTATAAAAACTCGGTCGACGTTTTTATTGATTATCTGAATATGGGTCCATTAAATATTCTATTATCTCGCTAAACAACTGTTTAAGACCAACTGAATTTAAAGAAAAAGTTAATCGTAGCTTTCTTACGTAGCAGAAACAACAGATTGCAGGAAATAAGCACGACTTGGACAAGCGGGTGGATGATATACATCAAACTGAACTTGCGATAACATATAGTGCAACTCCTTCAACCGACAATGTTGATGGAAAACCCATTTCCACTGAAGATATTCCAGATTTTAAAGACCTTTCATTAGGTTGTACGAGTTATCCATTTCAGTTACCAAACATTTTTATCTCTGATATAGAAATGTATTGATTCATAGCAGTCATAAAACATGTTCCTTAAATATGGAGAATTATCGACAATACATACGTGATTCGATCTATATATATATATATATATATATATATATATATATATATATATATATATATATATATAAAGAATACAAATCATATGGTGAAGAACAGCCCATTCATGTGCACTGGATTAAACATGGGATCACGTGTGTCAGGGACTGATTAAGATAGATACAATACACTGACAACGAACAGTGCAAAACTAGTATCTAACTAGCCCGAGCGCTTTCGACTCTTAATGAGTCTGTTTCAAAGGCAAATACAAAATACAGACAAGACAAACAAAACAAAAAACCAGAAAAACCGTTGTGCTTGCAAAACTTTACATGACTATTTCTATGGGAAGGAAACCTGTAAAATTATTATGTTTCAACTTGTTTACCTCAACTTGCTGCGGATAATTGAAAATCGATGAGCCATAACGATATATTATTTTATGTAAATTTATGTAAGCGCAAATTATATCCCGGATAATTCATTGTTATAGCAGCACTATTCTGACCTAAATGTGGGGCAAGTAGATGGAACTAGCAGCAAAGAAAGTGCATGAGGCTGTGAAAAACAACTGTAATTTAATGTAAATGTAAACTTCCTTGAACAAAGTCTGTATATGTACAAGCTGTATGCCATTTTAGGTGCTAGTCCTGATGGCATTGTCTTGCAAATTCAGAAAAATATCCCCCTAAGGTAAAGTGTCCATATGAATGGAGATTCGAAACTATTGTTGATGCATAAAGGATGCGGATTTTTCCTTTACATTAATGAGAAACGATGAAAGAAAGATAAACGAAAACAACAGATATTATACTCAGGCACAAGATCAACTTGGTATTTGTGGTATTGGTAAATATGGTGAACTTATTTACATTATAATGGATTTGAAAATTGTCCCAGTGCTTTTGACATTTTCTGGAATGAAAAGTTAAAAGGCTGACACATTTCTATACAGGATATGTGCTGCCAAGTCTGATAAAGCATATAGTCATAACTGTATCACACAAATAAAGAAACACTAGAGCATCAGCACAGACTCCTTATTGCAAAATAAATGTGAATTCATATTTCTCTTCAAAACATAATTTCCTTGATAGCTTTTGTCAACTTTGTGAAGCCTTCATGCTCAAATTTATTATTAATTATATTTGTTGGAGAATTCAGATTGAAGAATGAAGAATGTACCTTGGAGTAATGAACTATTTTGTGTGTCAGTAAATTGTAATAAATCTTTTCCTAAAGTACAAAGAAACCTATCATTTAAAATCTGATGAAATTAGCAGATTGAAAGACTGCCATTTTTGTCTCTTCCGGTTCTGTTTTTCCTTACTGTATTCAAGATATTTTATATTTCTACATTTCAGTAGTGCTTTATTATTCTCTCACCAAATTTGATAACAACAAAATGTTACACAAGCGAATCTTTTTTCCAAATTAATGATTTATAAGTGTGAAACTCTATTTTCAGAAAATTAAATGCCAAAACATTTGTCATTTTAGTGACTTAATTATCTGGTCCGAAGATATATGTTGAACGTTTGAAAATGTTCTCATACTCAAAAACATTATGAAACATATAGGAAATCTGAGCATGAGAATATTCTCAAACGTTGTATAACCACAGGCTAAGTTGATTATTTATATTGCCTTGGAAGCTGAATAGTAACCTACCCACCCCATGTACAACAATCTGATGCAGTAAGAATTTTTGTTATAGTTATTCTATGGTTTGTAGTTGATATTAAATTATATCAGCTATGTTAAATGATCAAGAAATTCGTATAAAGAACATGTATGTACTACTCAAAACAAAATCCATTTATTCTAATCATACTTTATTAACTTATATACTAGAGTCAGTTAAATAGGTAAGTAATAAGTTATTTTAAGGATGCATATTTTGTATGCCAATTGTTGAAGACGCTGATCCTGGAAATTATTGAATATAATGCTAAACTTTTCAGTCGGACGATTCCTCAGTTTTTCAGACAAGCCATTCAAGGGCTGAAACATTAAACTAAGGCAGAAACAGCAGATTATTGTTATCTTTCTTGTCAAAGATATGTATTGTTTTTCCCTCACAAAATGAGATTGCATTCTGTTTCTCTGGAAAATATTCCCTCAGTATGTTTCAACAGTACTGTATCGTTTTAATGAATATGCTTGTCAAAATTAACCAAAAACATTGCAGAATGATACTCACTGTATTCAGTTTTGATGGAAACCTGTCACATTCTTCATACTCTTTATTTTATATTTTCATGTAGATGATTATAGTAACAGTGAAAAATGAACATAGATTAAAAGAACACAACGTTGCCGTGTTCAGTCTTTACTCTTCCAGATTAAGCAGTGATGGTAGATAACGGTTTTATATCCAAACATTTTCAGAACAAATTTCGGAGAATATATCTGACCAATTATTGAATATTTCATTAAATTGTCACTGATCATAATTCGAGTTACTTTAATGGAGTTTAAAATTTTGCCCAAATTACCATACAATGTAGTAAGTCACAGTAAACTATTTATATACTGATTAATTCATGTCTGTTGAAAATTACTCATAATTACAATACGCTGTCTTCCAATCAACAATTTAAGATACTAATAGTGGTAAGACGTTTGTCAAAGGTCCACAGAGATATAAAAATCTCATCTGCTAGTTTACTGATGGCAAGTGGCATAACTCCTTGAAGTACTCGGAAATTTTAACTTTTGTTCTATTTTTGTCTCTACATGTCTCCCAGCTTATGATATGCGTCTGGTCAATTCTACATCACTTTTAGAAAACTCGTCTTTAGCTCTTTAGCAATAAAATTTAATTCCTCTTTGTTTCTAAATTCGGTTTCAAATGTATAAAATCCTTATCTACCATCACTACGTCACCTGGACTTATTTTATCTAGTAATCCACTCTCTAGTTATTTCTACATCAGAAACAGAACCACCCCATAGTTTTGAAATGATGACACTTACTCCAGCAACAACTTTAAAAGTACTGGACGACTTGTAATTTGAACAAGTCAATGACTGGTTTTCTTAAGACAAATATCTCAGTACAATCAACTATAATTCTGGTATCACTGAAAGATTGAAAACAACGTAGAACATGTTTTAGAAGAATTTCTAACTTGGCAAAAACACCAGTGACTGCAAATATTTGTACATGAAGGCTATCCATATCTTAAATGCCTTTGAAACGGTGTTATTTGAGACTTGAATCTGAACTCAGGTCATTTACAAGCAGCCCTAGCCTCCGTCAAATCGTATCCATTAGAAATTCATCAAGAGGTCTCAATTTCCGTTTTACAGCAAATGTCCTTTTTGTTCTCATTTAAGGTAATAGTGCACAATTTGTCTGCACTAAAATCCATTAATATTTCAAATAATGCATGAAATGTTTTGTTATTTGTCAAACCTGTAAAAGTAGTGTAGTGGGGCGACAGGGGGACAATGTGAATTAGCATCACAAGACCCCTGGGCCTGTATAGGGACAAGATTTATAAGGACATTGGGAATTAGCATTACAAGACCCCCTGGGCCTGTATGGGGACACGATTTATATTGGGCCTGTATAGGGACAATAGTAATGGAACAAGTGGGGTCCCGTCACGGTTCTGGACATTGGCAACGATGTTGCAAGGGGCTGACCTCAATCGGGTCAAACAGTGACAGCGGGGAAAAAAAGCTATAACGCTTGGCAGGGCGGGACATATAACTTCTTTACAGACATAGACAAACAAACAAACAAGCAAATACACATATAGGGCAAAGAGAGTAAATCGTTTCGAGGCAATGAAGTGGCCCTGAAAATGGCCTTTGGTTTCTTCTTCTTGTTCTAAGTTCTTCTTTTTATCCACCAACCTCTTATTTACTTCACTATCTTCTTCTTTTTTTTTTTCTCATTTGTCGTCTCCTCTTCTTCTTCCTCCGTCTCCTTCTCCTCTGTTTTCCTTTTTTCATTCTCCTCTTCTTTTTCAATTTTTTGATTCCATGCTCTCATCCTCTTTTTGTCTTCTATTTCTTCCTTTTCCTGTTTAATCATTTCGTTTAATATGCCTTTTCCTCTCTTTAAATTGCTTATTTCCATAGCCAATCGGTGTGGGCTATAAGCCCCAAACTGCATCGCGACCAGCATTTCCTCCACCATACCTAGGGTATCTACCACCACCTGCAATTTCAGCATCTTCTCCATGTTGCTAGCAATATCATTATTTGATTATTCAACGATGAATGGCGCGCATGATGAACGCTGCATATTATGTGTCTCAAGCACGGACGTGAAGGAAAACATCAATTACAATAACTTCACATATTATATACTATCAACACAGAAGGGAAGAAAAAACCCAATGTATACTATCAACACAGAAGGGTAGAAACAAAATCCCAATATCTACTATCAACACAGAAGGGAAGAAAAAAAAACAATATAAACTATCAACACAGAAGGGAAGAGAAAAAACCAATAGCTACTATCAACACAGAAGGGAAGAAAATAACCCATTATCTGCTTATAGACACACTTCTATTTTTAACTTACAAACACAAATTTTGACAACTTGACTAGTATCTCTTTTTCCTAGAGTGTTGGGTAGCCCTGAAAAGGGCTGTTGTGTTAATGGATATTATGTCAATCTTTTATCGTCTAAGATTGCGTCCCCGTCTGGCTGTAGGCTTTCCCACAGGATAGGGTCTGCTTCTGCGGAAAGAGAAGGAGAACTCTTTCGTTTCCACACGGCAGTTTACAAAACGTATGTCTGTGAACTCAACTTAGATTTCCATGAATGGAGGTCATTGGGCCGTTTATGTACACTACGTTTCCTAGCTCAAGACAAGAGATACCCATAATTATCACAAAACCATCTAATGTTTCATCGTTTCTAGAAGGGTTACGATCAAAATAAGTCACTAAATGTTCTAAAGGACATCCAAGACTGCGTTCATGAAGAAAATACACACAATATTGTCCACACCATGGAATCTGTGCCTTGTAATTTCACATTACTGAATCGTGTCGTCAGGGCATTTCTTCTCATAACGTCGATGATGTCGTCTTCCAAAGGCAGTAATCCACACGAATCAAAATACTCCGCACGACCCTCTTTAGGGGAGTAGACGGCTACCCAGTGGTTTCCTGGGAGATGACTGTCGTCCGTGTTGATGACATAAGCTTGATGGTCTTGAGGTTTGCGATGAGGCAGTACATCTTTAGCACATACAACAGGATTGCAAGAAGCAGTGTACGAACTGTTGTTCAAAAGGTAATAAAGTTTCCAGGTATCCATTTTTTGTTGTTTTTTCTTGTTTTTTCACAGGTAATGATAAGTCATCAATTCAATCCTAACTTTCTGCTTGAAAATCTCTGACAAGTAACCGTTTCTTCGCCTCGTATCCGCACTTTGGGCCAAGAGACTTTTGATGTGATGGATCACTACAGCAATCAGTGGAGGAGAGGAATGATCACGCAGTCTTTATACCACTGATGCAACACTGCTTCTTCTGAGATGAGACCTCAAGCGTCCTCCAGATACTCGTCAAATTTTTCTTCTTGACTCATCATCAGACATTTATCGTGCTGAATTTGACTGGGATGATCGCTCTGACATCCATAGCAATCTTTCTTGGTCAGTTCGGTAATTTTATCCGCCAGGTGTTTGGCAAAACAGGAGACTAAATGTTATTCTTGTTCTGGCCTTCTGGGCCTCATCACTATGTCCTTTTCGTCTTCCACGGCTTACACGTTATCCTGCCATTCCATTTCCGAAGATTCTCCACCATTCAAAGAGGAAATACTCTTCCATAACTTCTAATCGTCTAGAATGACTTCTCTCAAACTTGATTTTTATGGCATTGTCACATTCGGCATACAGGATGACGCTCACCATCACGGGTAGAGCTGTAGTAATCTGAAGTTCCACACGAAGCTGTCCAGATTTTATAGGATGGAAATGTCCCTCGTCGCTGCCTTGATCTCGAGTGAGATCAAAAGCCCACAAAGTGTAACCTCCTCCATAATCGTCGTACGAAATACCGTGGCTGCTGTTGGTCCCTAGCTGTCCGGTAGCTTCGTATAGGGAAAAGTACGATCTCAAGTAAACTTCTAGGTAAAGTTAGGTTCGAAGGGTCTGGTACACAAGGTTTTGACATCGCGACTGACTTCGATCTTGGACACTCAGCAGTGCATAAACAGGACAGGATTTTGATCATGGGCTCCGCTGAGGGCTGCATTGCTAACGATGCCAATGATTAAACGTTTCGGTAAATATCCGTGGAACAGATGATCTTTGATATTAGATCGGAGTTGGTTGGTTGATTGTATGTTTACGGCCCACCAGCACTGTTAGGCTATCTAGCGTCATACAAAAGGTTATATCTTTGATCATTTAAAAGTGGTAAAAGGTTTCTTATCGACCAGCGATATGAAATTAAACAGTTGAACATAAAACGATAAGATAGTAACTGTAATAAATAACTAAAGCTTCCCAATCAACGGGGAATGTACATGGAGTATGTTAATGAAGACAGATGAAAGGTAATTCAAATTAAAGGACGGTATATACATCACATAAAACTGTTCAACGTGATAGCATAAAAGCTATAGCGTATACTAAATCTTTACTTCCTTCCGAAATTCTATAATACAAGACACGCTCACTGTATCAAAGAGCTCTCTAATGTCATGCACATTGAAAAACTCATCGCGCGAAGGTTGGAAGTCGAAACATTCCAACATAAAGTGCTTACCAGTGAATGGTTCATTGCGAGAAATGCATTCTCCTGGGTCTTCTTTTAGTATGTGGGAGTGGGTTATATAAGTATGACAAATTCGAATTCTTGCAATGACCACCTCCTCCCTACGGACGGCTCTGCAACAAAGAGTCAATTCTCCGAAGGATGGCTTGATGGCATGAAGTTTGTTATTCACTGCATCATTCCATCATGCCTCCCATTTCTGACGTAAAGATTTTTTGATACTAGGTTTAAAATCAGTATACGGTATTTAAAAATCAGATGGATCAAGAGATATGGCCGCTTAAAAGCGCGATATGCTTTTTCATTACCTTTAATGCCAATATGGCTCAGTAACCAACAGTATATTATATTGTGGGAGGTACTCAGCTTAGTATTTTTGAGGAGAATATTGCTTAATAGTGGGTTCTCCAGTTTTCTATTGTGTAGTGACTGAAGTATTGATAGTGAGTCGGAGAAGATGATGCTGTTTAAAATACGTTTGTTTTCAATATATTGCAGGGCAAGGTCTACTGCCCTGATGTCGGCTGAAAAAAATTGATGTGCCGTTTGGCAATCGAACTGTTGTTGTGTGTTTTCCACTAACGAAGACTGCAGCAGCCTCTTCCTCATCTTTTGATCCATTTCTATAAATTCTTGTGTTGTTTTCAAATTGGGTGAGGAGTTCCTGATAAGAGTTGGGGAAGATGGAAGGGTTTGTCTCCGATTGTTTTCCATCGTGTAACGTGAAAAGTACTTTTGGTTGTTGAAGTAGTTAGGGAGGTGTTTCGGAGATGGACGTTTTCAGAATTTTGGAAAGATCAATTTTGGTACTGTCAAGGCATGGTAATATTCTTATGTCAACGATAGGTGTGCTGTTTGGTATATTTTCATATAAGGTTCTGTGTTTGGGTTGAAACACCAGCCGAAAAAGCAGGGTTTAGAGGGTTTGATCTTAATTTGAGAGCATACTGTGAGGAAAGCATTTCTCTACGATGTGATACCGGTGGTTCGTTCGCTTCAAGGAGTAGGCTTACACACAGGGATGTCTTAAATACTCCCAGAGCGAGTCTTATTCCTTGATGATGAATTGCGTCAAGCATCTTCAAATAGGACTTTCTAGCTGAACCATAAACAATGCAACCATAGTCTAGTTTGGAGCGAATAAACGTTCTATATAAACTGAGGATGACTTTTCTATCAGCACCCCAGTCAGTGTGCGCTACTACTTTAAATAGATCTAGAGATTTCAAGCATTTAGCTTTCAAGCTCTTTAGGTGTGGAATAAATGTCAGTTTTCTCTCGAAGATAATACCTAAAAACTTTGTTTCCTCAACAACTGGAAGACGTGTTCCGTCCAGCGTGAGTTTAGGTTCATCATGATGTCTTCGTAACTGACAGAAATGCATGCATACTGTTTTTGATTTGGAGAATTTGAAACCGTTGGTATTGGCCAAATTTTGAATCCTGTTGATATTCTGCTGTAGTTGTCTTTCACTTGTATGCATGTGCTTTGGTCGATAACATATTAGAAAATCATCAACGTATAAGGAGGAATCCACACCAAGACCCAAACACATGCTGATGCTATTGATTTTAATGTTGAAAAGTGTCACAGATAAAATGCTGCGTTGGGGCACACCCATCTCTTACTCGTGCATATCAGAATGGGTGGTGCCCACGGGTGCCTTGAATTCTCTTTCTGGGAGAAAGTTTGATACAAGAGAGGGCAGAAGGCCTTTTAGACCCAGATCATGCAGGTCATTTAGTATCCCGTACTTCCATGTCGTGTCATAGGCCTTTTCTAAGGCAAAGAAAACCACTACTAAATGTTCCTTCTTGATAAAAGCGTCGCGAATACATGTTTCCAGATGATCATTGGTGCTAAGACCATAACGAAAGCCACTTTGGAAAGGAGATATTAAATGGATGGTTTCCAAATATCATACAAGCCGAGAATTGATTATTCGTTCCATTGTTTTGCACACGCAGCTCGTCAGTGCTATGGGTCTATAGTTGGTAGGACCTGCGCTATCTTTACCTGGTTTGGAAATTGGTATTACTGTTACTTCTTTCCAAAATTTTGGTACATTACCAGTAATCCATAAATCAATGAAGATTTCCAGAAAAACTGTTAATGATGGTTCTGGAAAGTGTTTCAAAAACTGGTAATGTATATCGTCAGGCCCAGCTGATGTAGCATGGGCCTTATTCAAACATTCCATAAGCTCCAACAGTGAAAACTGTTGATTATAACGTTCTTAGTTATTCGATGTGAATTTCAACCGTGTCTGTTCTTTTTGAGCTTTTGATCTTCGGAAAGCTTCTGAATAATTAGACGATGAGGAATTTTTAGAGAAATTATCAGCAACTATATTAACCATTTCATGTTTGGAATTAAAATTGTTGTTATTTAGTTTCAGATATCGGAGAGAATTGTGTTTTCCCTTTCCATTTATTTTTCGGATAGTGTCCCAAACTTTCCTTATACAGGAATGAGAATTTAAAGTTGAAACATATTTTTTCCATGATGCTCTTTTACTTTCTTTAATCGTGCGGCGAGCTTTGGCCCGAACAATACGGTACTTAGTTAAATTTTCGGGCGTTGGACGATTATTAAATTTTTTCATTGCTTCTGGGCGTTGTCTAATGGCTTCTTTACATTCTTTGGTGAACCACGGTCTTGTGGTTCTTTTCCAGTTCGGTGTGGACTTAGGAATGGATTCTTCTGCAACTTCAGTTAGGACAGTGATAAAATTTCGAATAGGGTCATTGTCGTTTAGAACGGTATCCCTGTTAAGCCTAGCTGTACAAAGTGTTTCGAGTCGGTCTTCTTTAAGTTCTATTGCGGAATTGCGTCATCAATTGTAATGTCATCAGCGACCTTCCAATTATAATCCAAAAGTAGCGAACGAGAACAAATTGTCAAGTCGATGCACGTGTATGTACCCGTTCCTGGGTTTGAGTACGTCGGAGATTTGGTGTTATATAGACACAAATCGTGTCGAGAAATGAAATCTTCTACTTTGCGGCCTCTGTCACTCATGTCATTTGATCCCCATAAAATGTTATGAGCATTAAAATCCCCGAGCAAACAAAAGGCGTGGGAAGTTGTTCAACAAGAGTGTCTAATTCATTGGTAGTAGGGTGGTGTTTGGTGGTATATAAATAGAACAAAATTTAATGACTCGATGTAAAGTGACACTTACAGCAATGGCTTGCAAATTTGTGTTTAAAGGAGTCCAGCAGCAATGACTAAGGTTTTCACTTCCATACATCGTATCGACTACCTGGCGGTACTTCTGCTCAAAGTAAGACTGATGTTGTTTCCCGCTTTAGGTAACACTTCCACACCACGCACGTAGAGTCTGACTTCTTGGATGATGGTTTTGTACTCGTTGGCATGAGCCATCAAATGGAAAACAATACTGCTACGATTCAGTCACGAGCGGATATCCACCCCTTTCAGCAAATACTTTTCTTGCAACCACATGTCCATATGCAGAGGATCCAACAGTTCCAAACTACGTCCTTGCAGGATTTGCTTTCGACGGTCGTTAAAGCCCACATTGTGAGGATAGTGATCTAATGTCACAGCTGTATCGTTGAACTTGTCCTCGCCTGCTGTGTCAGATTTCCATACCACGCAAGCATCCGAATGAGTGTTCTTGGCCTCTTTTCCGTACGTCAAGAGATTTTCCAGGTACACGCGGTAAGGGATAGTATCCATGCTGCTGTTGACTAGTTTGTCTTTAACGTTCAAATCCACTTCGTTGAACAAGGAATGCATGAAATGGTTGACGGGAGCTATTCTTGCATAGGCTCCCGGAGTGGTGTCCTCCGTTTTGATCACTTTGACTTTCAAGTACAAGTACCTGCTATTCAGATCGATGTACTCTTCAGGCTGTCCTTTGATTTCAAACTCTGAATCCGTCAAAGAGGAGACGGGATGAAATTCTACCCATTGGGATTCTTGCATCGTCATCATAGTGGGTGGCAAGGCAAACAGATCCAGTTCCGACTTGGAACATGCTCAAGACTCTCGGTGCATCATTTTATCTATCTTTGTGATTTAATAAGCAAAAACGTCTAATTCTCGGACGGTTCTTCTTTTCTTGTTCTTTCTAGCTCTGGGTTCGTGAAGGCCTCTGGAGGGGTGTCTTCGCAGTCTCTTTCTGTCTTGTCTTTGCTGTGGCGTCAGGGAAGCAGGAATGTCTGACTCGGTAGCGTTCTCGGGATTTATAAGTGTTTCTCGTCGGCCCAAAATGTTTTTGCCAGTTTGAAGCGAGACATTTTTGCCTGCTCTCAAGAAAGCTTCTTTGGGGTTTTGTTTGTCGATGATAACATCTTGGAGAAATTCTTTGCGTGCGTCAAAGCAGCATCTTTCAAGGCGTGCAATCCCCGTGTCACCATCGGTTTGAAAACGGGAGCCACGGAACGAAACGCCGATTTCAACAGATATCCTAAACCATGTCCTCGCTATCGAGCGACTCCTAAGTACACATGATACATAACTTACAAGTCGTTAGAGAATCGTTTTTGAAAAGGAAGTTTCACCGTAACTTTCCCTTTGGTGAATGGACTACTTTGTCCCAGATCTCCTTTTATAGTACTGTTGACACTGGCGAAATATGACTTACTGACGGGCAAATAGTGAGGATGTACAAATTTGCAGTGAACGTGATAGGTATTTCTACCTTCTTCGTCAGCGGACGTGGCAGAATCCACTTTGAAAGGAATGACTTTCAGTAACGGTACGGAGGTGTGTCCACCACGTTGTACTCCACCACATCGGAGCATACAAAGATCAAATTGAGTCCTTTGTTCATTTCTACAGGGAATCTAAAATACTTCGCAAAATCCAAGCTGCTGGTAATGGCTGGTATTTCGTTTTTAATCTTGATCATCTTGAGGTCTCCACCCAAAATGTCAAACAATTCAGGGCAAGATGTAATGGCCAATACTTTGTCCTTTGAAAATTTTATCAGCAGGCGACGAGCAATTTTGTGGTACTAGATCGTGACACTTCCTTTGGTTTTGTCCAAGATTTTACCAAACAGTGCATTGAATTTCGTAGCAATCGTGTTCACCAGATGTTGACCACTAAAATAATAGCCTGCTGGAATTAACAACAGATAGGTGAACCGTTTAGTTTTGGGGTCCTGTGTTTTCATAGTCACCTGCAGTTGCGCGTTCATCCAAGTTTTCTTGCACTTGCTCGTCATGAACGTCGAGCGTATAAGTGTTTCGATTTTCAAAGGTGTTTTTGATTTGTGTAGGGTGGATGATTTCGACCAAAGCCACTTCCCAATGGGTTTCGTGATCCACATGGATGGCCTGAGGTAATTTGGCCGTGAAACAGCACAAATTATTGTGGGGAAACACATCCATGGAACTGTCGGTGGGTAACGTTAAGTAAAAGTAGTTATTCATAATTCCAGAGTTCTTCTGTCCGAAGGGTTACTGGAGATTAGAGGAGTGTCTAAAAGAGGATTGTCGTTGTTGTGACTGTTGAGAGGGTGACTGACGTTGGACGCAAGCCTCCCGTTGTGACCGTTAGAGTATTTCAGGGAAGGATTGGGAAGAAGGTAACCGATGAAACTGCTCAGTAAAATGGTCCACAATTGTTTGTATCCTTGTTGAAAACTCAAAGTGGAAATGGCAGCAACGATGACACAATACACCATAAAGATTTGGCAGAAAAAGACGATCTGCCTTTCAGACACACGTTTTCCACACCACACCCACAAGGGTTGCTTTTAAAGATCTTGCACAGAAGAACTGGGGGAAGGAGAAGTCATTGCTGTAGTGGCTGAGGTTGTATTGAAGTGCATGATAGTCACTTCTTTTTATAGTCGATGACTTACGAAGCGTCAATCCAAGAATCAAACTCGGCGGATATGCTTCCCAATGTACTTTGACTTCCTTGAAACGACGTTTTCACATTTAGGGGTTCCTCGATCGAGAATGCTTTCGATGTTGTACAATTCGTCTTCTTTTTTTGCTCACGCGTTGTAACTCGTGCAAGTAAAACGTTCCTTTTAACACTTTGCCGTTCATGTCCTCCAATTTATAGACGGCAGGATGACGGCCCCGCACTCATCCAGTGACACGAAACAATTCGGTGGTCCAGTTGATTAAGTAACCTTTGTCGAAAGTGCGTTTGGTATTGCCAATGCGCACCGAATCTCCTGCTGCCAGCACTCCACCTTTCTTGGGGACAGCCACAGTCGGGGACGTACCAAACAGGCGCTCAAACACGGTCACTTCGTTGTCAGGAGTCACTTCTTGGGTGACACATCCGATGCTCCGATGGTAAGATTGGTTGTACGTTTGGGCCAGGTGCGGTAAGACGTTGATGTACTTGAGAGTGTGTTGATGCGTAAAATATTTCCACATGCGTTCTTTCAAGGTGCGTTGAAAACGTTCCACGATGCTGGCTTTGGTTTTGGGATCCTCGGTAGTGAAGAAATGAATGTCTCGTTTCTTTAATTCTTTTTGGGAAGCTCGGTTCCAAAATTTGGTGCCTTTTTCGGTTTGCCATCGAAGAGGGTGACGACCACTTTATTTCAACACCAGTTTGAGGGCTCGCACTAACTCACTACTCGATTTGAAAATCAATGGCACGACCCAGGTAAATATAGAAAGGACGTCGATGACACAAAACAAATATTTGTAGCCACGATTGTAGGTGGCCAGATAAGTGAAATCGGCTAAATCAACTTGCCATTGATGATCGATGCTCTCCACTCCGGTGCGACTTTTCTGGAAAGTATTCGTCGAATGGGTTTGAGTAAGGTGTACGTGACTTGTTCTTGTAACCATCGTTTCACTTGAGGTAAACGGACACTTTTCAGTTGGGGTTTGGCAGCACGATGCAAATTCTGAACTCCTCCGTATCCCGCAGGATGGGCTGGGTCGTAGTAAATGATGGCCAAAACCTTCTCCATCAGGAAATGTTTTTTAATAAGTCACCCACTCTTCGCTGATTCTACTTGGTTAGAGCGAGATGGTGGTTTGGAAACGGCTTTATGGAAGTCGAGGATAGTGGTGGTGGTAATGGGATGGCTTTTGTATTCCTTTCTTTTTTCACTTCTGGTTTCCCTTCTTTCTTTTTGACTTCAATCGAAGGAGGAGTGGCCGTCAACTTTTTAACCCAAGCTTTAAGTTCTTCTCGATGTGTTGTAGTGGAAGGGGTCAACAAAGACGCTGCAATCTTACTAGGGATGGGAGCCGCGGATGGTGTTTGAAAGACTTCTCGTGCCTCTTCTTTCTCAGGCATCCGTGGGGATGCGTCTCTCTTGACCGCTGGGGGTGGTGGTGGTGGCGGTGGTGATGGACTTTTCTTCAGGGCTTTAAAATCTTTCAGAGATGGCAGAGCTTTTTCGTCTAAAGCTTTCAGATGAAAGAGTTGCAACACCTGACTGTACCGTTGCAATTTTTTTTTTCTGTTTTGTAAGGCACTAAAGCCAGTTTTTGTCCTTCCATCTGATTTCAGTGGTCACGTGTGAGATCTTTTGACTCCAGGGTCCATCTTTTATATTCCTGATCCTTTTTATCTATGACCCATTTGTGCAGCAGTCCTGTAATGATTGACGCCAATACTCCTTTCATCAAGGGAGCTAACAACAGGTGCACAAATCTTCCGCGTTGTACCAACATCTTTTTCTTTTGACGGATGGGTATGTTCTTTTGAACCATTTCGCGAAGAACGTGTCGATGCTTGGCTAAGCATTCTTTCTGATCTAGAGAAAAAGATATCGTGCCTTTCAAGACATTCAGGCAACATTCGCACACGGTATCGGCCACGTCTTTGGAGGCGGTTTGAATCATTTGTTTTTGCATGGGTGGAGAAGCTTTGGACAGTACTGACAACATGTCCCAATGTTTGGCTAAACGAGGAGGTAGTCCTTTCCTTTTCTTTCCTTTAGGGGTAGAAGAGGGATGGCTTCTTTTGAAGTGACATCTTTGTTCGTTTGTTTGTTTGTTCCGGGGGACCACACAATAAATACACTTACGTCGATGACTTGGCACACACCCTTTTATCTTATTTTTTGGAGTAGGTCAAAGGTGTGTAACCAGTCTTTTTAACGAACTCTTTTGACTATCGCTTCGTCAAAAATGTGACAACTTATTTTCCTATATCACCAAACAATCCTCCCCTTTGGTTTTTCCTCTTTTTATTTGGACAAAACTTTCTTTTCGGTGGTAGACGTCGATGCTTGGCTAAGCGCTTTTTCGGATAACGAGACTGTCCGTTTCCTTTTCCTTTTCCTTTTTGGATAGGATACCGGCGATGATGATGGTGTGCACGTCTTTTAGAGGACATATTTTGGTGTTCAGGAGCACAAAATACACTGAAGTCCATCGCTCGACAAGCGTTCTTTGACCTTCTTTTTGGGGTGTATTGTTCGATTAGTTTTGGAAAACCAAACTGTTTGAACATATATTCTACCATTGCAGCGCCAAACAATCCTCCCTTTTGTTTGTTCCTCTTTATCTTTAGACGACTGTGTCTTTTTCGAGGTAAACGTCGATGCTTGGCTAAGCGTTTTCTCGGATGTGGGGTCCAACGACGAGACTGTCCTTTTCTTTTTCCGTTGCCTTTATAGACAGGAGAACGACGATGGTGGTGTTGTGCACTTCTTAGAGGGGACATATTTTGGCGTTCCGGAGGACAAAAACACTGATACCCATCGTTTACCCAGGTCTTTCTATAGTGGAGTACTTCGGCATTCATTGTCTTTACGTCCTATCAACATGATGACAGGCATCACTCGACGTGGAGCGGTTCGTAACGTACTAAATCGGGACAGTTCTTGCTTGGATAAATCCAGTAAACTCTGTAACATGCCCGATCCCTCTTGAACTTTGGGGACAGGTACTTTGTGAGCAGCTGCCACTGCATCTAAAAAGGAGGAGGATGTCACCGTTGGAGGAGAAGTTCTTGGACACACGGATTTCCATTGTTTCATCAAATTAGGAGGAAGGGATGTCCAATTAGGTTTGGCTGGCATCACTAGCAACGGAGAAGTGGAAGAACCTGCTGCTACTGGAGAAGCCGTCACCGTCGCTGCAAGTTTTGGTTTGGGAATGTAAGGTTGCACCCTGGCCGCAGTGCCTCTCTTGCGGATAGATTCTGTTTTCTGGGGTCTTTTCTGTGGGCTTTTCTTTTACTTTTCTGAGGACTTTTCTTTTTCGGAGGATGTGGCCTGGTCTTGACACCCGCTGCTCTTTTTCTTCTGGGTACGTTGGGTAGTGGATATTTTCTTGGGGAGGACTTTGGAGTCGTTAGGATCCCATTTTAAGAGGGAGCGAATGATCACACCTCCTAGAGAACCGCTACCTCCAGGTTTGAAATATATTTACTTTTTGGTTTGAGTGTCGATGGGATCGGCCGGTTGCGTCAGGCTACTTTGTTTCTCTCAAAAAAGCTATTGGTTTGATCAGGAATGTGAATGATACCTTGCAGTAATTGACGTGCTGTCACCTTAAACCATTGTAAGACTTCTTTGAGACTAGCTTCTAAGACACGAACACTTATTTGTGGTTTTTTTTTTTTTTTCGCTACTTATGCCGTACAAGGCACAAATCAATTTAACGGGAAGATGAGACTGAAGGGACGTCATGTTGACGATGTGAGAGACAGACCCAAAGTGTCCGAGGTTTTTATAGATCTTTTGTTCTTTTTGTTAAGTCGACGACAGGGACTTGTACACGACAGGGCCTCCGTCTTGGCACCAGTTTTGAAACAGATGCGTACGAAATAATCGGGGTGGGTGGGTTTTAAATCCACGAGTAAATAGGCCTGTCGGGTTTGAGTGGCATCGTCGTACGCATGAGTCAGCATGAGTCAGCCAAGGCGTTCCTAACTGTTTGGCTAACACTTGCTATCTCTAGGGCTTTTAAACGAGACCACGTAATGAGTATTGAAACTGATGGTTTAATGGGTTTTACTTTGTTGAAAAAATGTTGAGTGATGTAAATGACACTGGCATTACTGTGATGCCCTTTGCGCGTACCCTACAGTTTAATTTCTTCTTCGTCATCTCCTAATATGTCGTCGAAGATGACCAGGTAGGTTTGACTGAGGTCAGACACGATCCCGTCATCTTCGCCAGGAATGCCTTCCACAAGCACGATGGAATCGCCTTGACTTTCTCGCAAGAGGCTGTAAGCCGATTGCCACTCTTTGTAACAGCACACGATCCGTTGAGTTGGACGATGGATCAAATGATGTTTTTATGTCCGATCAAATGTTTGATAAATTCGGTTTTGTCTGAACCGCTGGGTCCAGCAATTAACATGTTAAATTGATGGCGAAGATACGAGGCCTCCCAGCTGGTACGATCAAAGTTTTCGTCGATGACTTTGAAAGTGGAGGAAGAGAGAGCAGCGACAGCAGAGGTAGCCATAGTGAAGAAAATATCACTTTTAACACGAAGATAGACAAGACAAGAGTTTTATACTTTCTTTCAGGACACTTTTATTGCAACACATTTTTTAAAATTGAAAACGAAAGACACGAATACATAAAAGTCAAAGGGTTAAGTACATCATTAAAATACACATCACAATGATCAAAGTGGAATATAAACAAGTCTCTATACAACATTTGTTTTGACGAACCTGTGGTGTCCTAGGGACAGATGTGTAATGTTCTTAGAGTCTCTACACCCCTTGGTAAAGTCACACAAGGGTCCCCCGGAATGGCCTTTCGTGAATGTCGATGGCAGTCCTGTCCTGAAGGCAGTGGTTTTCCTAGGTGTCGGGTTCTTCTAGCACTACAGTTAACACAGATTTAACAGTTCCTTTTTCACTGAACGTTTGAATTTTATGATCACAAATCTTGGGCATAGTGTGCCACTACTTTTGTCCAAGCCTCGAAGCCCAAACTTTTCCAGTCACGTACACCTGACCAGTGAGGGTGTAAGTCACAAGCTACACACACATCGTCGTAAATATCTTCAGTGCCTAAAAGTTGACGAATCTTTTTTCCCCTAGAGGTCGAGAAGTATCGAGATCAAACCGCAAAGCTTTTAACAGAATCAGTCTCTCGTATACATTTAAAGGTACCACGTTCATGGGGGGGGGGGTTGGTGGTACCTCACAGTACAGATCGTACAGAGCCCACAAGGAATCGGCTGGTAAATGAAATCCCAGAAACCAAGTCACTAAAACACACACTATACTACAACCCAGATTCATTGGACTCAGTGTTCGTAAAAAAAAAGATGGTAATCCACCACAGTCTGAATATTGTCATTGATATCCTTCCACGGCAATTGTTGTATCACTAATGATAAAGGTCGTGGCACGGTAGTCAGTTTTAATAATCCCTTTGGTGTAAGGTAATAACTTTTTGAGCAGAATCGGTTTTATTTCAATACCGCACCAAAATTGTTTAGTCACTAATTCACCACACATCGTACAGAAGTTTCCTCTTCAACCAAAGAGAATAGTTCTTGTGAAAATTTGTTGCAATCCTCTAACTCTTCCGTTGGAATTCGGTCTACTATCATCACCTTGTAAGTAGCATGAGTGGCATCCAAAACTTTATGAATCTCACGTGCTTCATCAATGTCTGACCAATGGAACGCTTTGAAATCAATCAGTCCTCTTATACCATTCAGGTTCCTAGTGGTTCCAACATCGGTGATGTAACGGATGCAATTGTTCTTTGCGTTGGACTTGTATTTTGAACAACTCTCTCGGTAAATACGTCCTCTCAACTCCACAGGCAAACCACGAATGTTCTCTTGTAAAGTATCCATCCAGACATTACTGAGGTCGTCCCACTAAAGATAGGTAGTGACAGTGTGGAGATCATCGAGTATGTTCTAGGTAAGCAGAATCTTTTTGCTCCCACTGGTGAAGTGACACACCGCAACTGAAGCACTTGACATTCTCCCCTTCGCCCAAGTAGATAAATCCGGCTCTGGCTAATTCTTCGGGGGATGTCCTCCCAGATAGTTAGACCATTTTCCTTGTAAGATTTGAAATCGACTTTCAAAGTCGCAGTATTCAGGCAAACGCACAGGGAACGAATATTCTTCTTTGACAGGTCCATCATTTCGATGAAGGCACGGTGAAATCCCCAGTAGTTTGCTCAGTGTTGGATGACATCCGTAGGGTGGTAGACGCATGGTTTCGAATGGAGGATGACACTGACAATGAAAACCAATGAAGTGAAAAGGTGCACGATAGCGACTGACATCGCTTTCGCATCCTCTCAGGTTTGACAGGCACAGCATCACTTTCCATGGTAGGTATGGTAGTAGTGGTCATAGCAAATTTCCCATGATCTGGTACTGAATTGCTGAGGTCACAGCGTACGGCATCCGTGACATCGCAAGGCACATCATTGCACTCCACTTGAGAACCACCAAACTTGAATGGTGTTGTCTATTTAAAAGTATTTATCTTTCTCTCTTGGTCTCTGTAGTCACAATGAATTATCGGTCTTGAAAGCTTTCCCCTTTATATGAAGGTCAATATCGGCGTGTTCGTACGATAAAGTGAAGTGATTGGGAAGCCGAACTCGCTTCTGGTACACGACTTGATTCACTTTTTCTAAGGGGCGACCGACGATTTGGTGTGTGGCTAAACCTACAATCTTGGGAGGTTGGTAGGTGGACATTTTAAAATCTTCATTCCCTTAAGACTGTAAGGCTTCTTTCAATACCCCAAAGTTCACCACTTGGCTGGTGCGATAATTGAGAGTCAATCCTTACACATTACACGCGATGTGCACTTCTCCTTGTTTGTCCCGATATTCGTAACCGTAATTTTTAGTACAGCCACTAGCAAAACTTAGAATCTTGTCGTCAGGGTGCTCGTCTGTCCAGGCTCCTAACCGATCTCTCTCGATGACAGGATGACGTTGACGCAGACGATTGATGTAGATGCAACTGTGTGTGTCAAAATACAGCACACGATCTCCTAACAGTTCTAATGCTTCGTACAGTTTTAAACGAGCATGGGCTGTCACGCAGGAAGTAATGATGACATTTCCAAATTCGTCAGCTTCTACAAAGTATAGTTCTTCTTCGTAACTGACCAGGATCAAGTCTTCAGGAAGGACGTCAACGTGTTTCATGTATTTGGTTCTGTCGTGAATCATCTGGAAGTAGCGGGAAGGATCGGACAAATACTCTGATTTGGGTAAACACGGGTGTTGTGTCATTGTTCCCCACAAGCAATTCAACATCATCTTGGGAAACGATCGCCTTCCTTCGTTTTTCTCGATGTGATCTAAAATTATGCCCTCCTGTACCCAGTATTTCTCTTTGACTTTCTCTTGGTCTTCGGAAGTGTGGCACCAGGAAGGATAGCCACTGGCTTCTTGTTTCAGTTTCAAAAAGGCATCCACGTAGTCTGCGATAACGCCTTTTTGAGTCTCGTCACCCTTGTGGTATTTTTCTGTCTTTGGAAAATGGTAAATTTCGTACACTTCTAACAGTTGGTATCCCAGGTTCAGAGCTTTAAACAATTCCACGCTGACCCAAGTTCCTGTCAAGGTGGGTTCTTCCTGTGTGTGCTGACAAGGTTAGTATTGGTTGCACGTTTTGGCACAAGTACAGCACAAGGGAAATATCGGTTTTCCTTGCCAATGGTGAGGTAAAATGGGATGGAACAAGTCCGTGGGAGGCAAGACTTTGCACCTGATCAATCCTTCGTATTGTCGAATGTTTTCCACGTCGACATGTTCCGTCATTAATTGCGGGTGCCCTGCGAGAAACTGACAATATTTGCACACGTAAAGATACAGCGAACACACGTCCAAGTATATGATTTCTTCTCCGTTTTCCTCGTAGGCGTGGTTGTACAATACAAATTGTCCCGTGGGATCACAGGGTCCACAAACTTATAACTTTCCACGATACGCTTAAACTCGGGATCGGTTTTCAAACGGAGATCGTACTCGTCTTCCCACATTTCCACCACTTGCTATCCATGCTGTTCTAACTTCATGCGCCGCTGACAAGTGGCCTGGTACAAGTCTTCCATGGTACGTTGCAAAAACTGATTTTTAGTGTCGCGTTGAGGGTAGCGGATGGGAAATCCGTGAAATAAGCAACCGTTAAACTCGTACACGATCTTGGGGTTTTCTAAGTCGCAGCCATCCACCGAATACCTTCCGATGGTCTTTTCGCGTCCTCCGTTTCCGGCCTGTTGGATCCATTTGCCTTTCTTGTCGCACAAGTAATGTAGCCAGCGTACGGCTTTAACCGAGTATTGACGTTTGACAAAGTTCGTCGTTTGAGGGCGGATGACAGCCATGGTGTTTTCGGGCATAAATCGTTTGCGGTACACTAAGGAACACACTTTGGCAATGGTGCAGGCCTCTTTCAAAGAATCGATCCCTCCATGTTCCATGAACAGTTCACGAACTTTTTCACAACAACGCCGTAAGATGTCCACGTCGGAACGACAATACTTTAACATTTCTTCCTGAAAGTTGAAGGGGTCCGAGGAGTGAGAGTGGTACCAAGCGCAGAAAGCGTCTCATTGTTCGGTGCATACGTTGTCAGGGTCGTAGTAATAAGAATCAGGCAAATAGGGCAGAATGGCGTGTTGATTGGCTTCGGTATTGAAAAAGTGCGGAAAAATAGCCTTTGGCCATTTCTGTTATTCCAAACGTTTAAGGCATTCGGCTCAAAGGCATGGCCAAGTAACTCATCGAATCTTTAAACTGTACTTGTCCCACTTGCATGGAAATAATTTTGGCTCCGTTCAAAGTCACTTTAGGACGTTCGGTACTTTGTTCTATATAGTATTTCAGAAGAAACTGTCCATCGTATCCCGAGAAAATGTGAGTCATCACCCTGACATAACGATGGCAATCTCCGTAATGTTCGATGTCCTCTTGGCTCCACGTCTCGTCAATGGAGTCTAAGAGCCATTGGGCGAAATCGGCCAGCGTGTTAGGTCCCCGAAAGATTTTTTCACGTCCTCCAGGAATCTTGCTACAGTGGGGGAAATAACTAACGATAGGCTCTTGGATTCACTTCTCGTACGCTTGGTGAGGTGAGCCACGATTAAATTAGGAATGTGAATACCAGTCTCTTGCATGAATTCGTAATAAAAAAAAAGATGTAATTCCCTTTCTTCTCCTGGTCATCTTCCTCCTCCTCTTGTCTGAAATAGTATTTTTAAATGCAGCATTCGTTTTTCAAGTCCACAATTTGGTGACAAATATGACTTCGCTTCTTTCCTGGACAAAGGTGTGCATTGGCATTATTGCTACGTATCACTTGTCCACAAGTAGGGCACAATCTCAGGAGCTGACAAGTACTTTTCTGCTGTGAACCTTGCGTCTTCAGATGTTGTTGGTAACAGGTAGGGCTGACAAAAGTGCTATGACAATTTGGGCAATGCACTCGTTGTTGTCCTTCGTCAAGACATGGTTTAGAGGCCAAACATCCTAAGCAGTTCGATCCACAATGCTTGTGTTGCTCTCGATAGTTATAGTCATAGTCACATTTCTCACAATAATAACTATCTCAGGAATGCGGTGATACTGGTAACGGCATCGAATGTCCATCGCAATGATAGACGTGAATGTATTTTCCATCTTTGAAATTGTTGCCTCGAAAACAACAGAGGTCCGCGCATTTCTTGATGATGCATTTTCAAGGTGTAGCGTGGAGCCAATACGTCTTTCAATTTTTGCATTTCAGTAATGCCACAGGATGTGTCTTTGGATAGCCCCGCTTGATGTAACAGGAGTTCTGCTTCACTTCTTTGTTTGGCTCGGTTCGATTTTTTAATAATTTGCCAGGCTCTTTTCCACTCTACCGTGTCGTTCTTGTCGGCATACATTTGTCCGACCACAATGGCCCTGGTTAAACACATCTTGTCATGAGGATTGTTAATTTGGACGTGGCTAAGCTTGATGCTACGAGGGTTGTCCACCAAGAACACGTTTCAGCATTACCCGGTCCCTTTGGAAAGAGAAAAGTGGGTCATGAACAGTGTCGCTTTTCCATCGGTGATGTGAAACTTGTCGTTGGATTGTTGCGCGTGTTGAATCTTGTCGATGACTTTGAATGGTGTCAATTCTGATGGACTGCTAAACTCGATCCAAACGGGGAACATCAGACTGTCGAGAGAATGGGAAAGTCTCAATCGATCATCTTCTTTGGCTTCACATTGCCGTTTCAGTGTGATTAACAAAGAATCACACACATCGGTGATGAACTCTTCTGCATTCTCCAGCGGTACGTGGGACTTGAAATCTTTAAACATCACCGTGTACGTGTATGTCGTGGTTCTAAATTTTCTAGAGGAGAGTTTGTCCGTCTCTCGAATGTGATAGTACTTTTCAGGGTTTACTGGTGTTGGTGGACTTTGGATTGGGGTAGATTCTATGGGTCTGGATTTTGGCTCACTCATGTCATCTTCAAAATCACTGGCATGAATTTGAGCCAAGACTTCAGCTACTGTGCAAGGCGATAGGTCACGTTTCTGCCTCTTACTTTCTTCTTCTTTCTCCACGAAATTTTGCGGCCGTTTCATCTTGAGTGCAGAAAGTCAAATGAGTAACTTTTAACCGCCATGGTCCCCTTTATATCCATGTCCGCCCAGTGGCTTCCCAATATAAATGATCATTCCCTTCCCTCCAAGTATTAATTTCACTCTCAAGCCTACCGGAACGATGGAAGAGCCAACACAGATTGAACTTCTGATCAGAGCTTTGCAAGGTGTCATACGAAGGTTTTCTTCAGAGAAGCCGACGGACTACTCCCGCTCCTTTCGAGATAAAAGTCAAGATACTTGCTATATCTGTCAGAAGAAAGGGATTCGTCTTCTGAATGTCCACAACGTCAAAGCAAGACAGGTGTCAAAAGTGACAAAAGTCAAGATACCTGTTATCATTGTCAAGAGAAAGGACATTGGTCTTCAGACTGCCCTAAGAAACAGCAGGAGCAGAAGGGAGAGATGGATTCCGAACAGGAAGAAGAGGTACCCTCCAAAAAGGAAGAACCCAGACACGTCCAGAAAGAAAAGAAAAGAAGACGAGAAGAAAGTGAGGAAGAAGAGGAGGAAAAACCTGTGAATGTGAAGAAATTTAAAAAGGAGAGAGTGAAAAAACACAGAAGAAGCTAATGAATTTGTTAAAGTGATGTGTTGGAAATTTGTACCAGAATAGACCAGAAAGAAAACGTAAGTGTCTCTTAGTTTTAATTTTTATAATTATGAGGACCTACACTCACGCACTCACACACGTCCATGATGGGGTAAGAAAGGGATTTTGAGTTTTAATTGATTTTGGCAGCATGAATACTATCTCTTTTCGAGAGAGGACGGTGGCCCTGAAAAGGGCCATTGGTTGTTTGTTTTATAAAAAACTCAGGAACGGGAAGTAATGAGCTTTAACTGCCTTAAGCCTTTGCCATGACCAAGGCCTACTTCTGGACCTGCTCCTGTCGATGATTTGCTAGAAATCACTAGTTTTGGTATTTCAGACGTAGTAGGTGTGTGAAAAGGGTTGGGCTGTTTGGTTCGAGAAAGTCTTTTTCTCTTGGGTCGTATTAAAGAAGACTGACACATTTGTTTCAGACTCCTTAACTCGACCAAAATGTCTAAGAGAACCGTCACAGTTTGATTTTCACTCTCCTCATCTCCTAGACTTTGTTTCTTTTCTGCTTCTCCTTCTTCTTCTTCCTGTCGTTTCTTTCTTGCCTCTTCATCTTGCTGGTGCTGTTGAAGGAGAAAAGCTTGTTCCGCTTCTTTCTGCTGTTGCAAAAATTTCTCTAATTCTTCTTTCTGTCTCTGTTTAAAATCCTCGATGTGTGGAAAGGAAGGAGTAGGTGGCGAAGGTACTGGTACCGGAACAAATTCTTGCGAAGAAGAGAGAAAATCCACTAAATCCCAATTAAAATCGGTCTCTTTTGGAAGTAGGACCGTGTTGGCTTAGGTAGCCACTGCTATACCATCGCTTCTCGTCTCCACGGCCGGTGCACCCCAATTTATCGTCTTCTTAGTTTCCGTCATGTTTCAAAACAATGTCGCATGGATTCACTACGCACAGACGATAGCGCACCTATACAGGGAATGTTTCGTCACAGGTAGCTCTCTTCGGATTGGAGGACAGACTCCGCACTGTGACTGAATTTTGTAACGCGTGTTGGGATTAGTGAAATAACTCAATCCGTTTCGATCCTCTCTTCTACTATAAATAACCACGGTCTTCCTCATTCCATTCACCTGTTCTCACGACAAGATGTGGACTAACGTAGAATCATCTACCTTCATATCATCGATGCTGTTCCGCACGGACTTACCAATGTATGTCAAATCATCATGGACAATCATCAAGATCACTGATACGACCGTTTGGAAACGAAGGATCTATGTGGAGAGACAAGGCTGTCATGTTTTCATGGAATAAATAATGAATATTTTTGTGATATTTAATTGAATAGACTATAACGACTGATGTTAAAGTTTTATACAGACGTATTAATACTTAAAAATAGTTTTATTATTATATACCAATAAATAACGTTAATATACTGACCCACCCCATTTTTCTTGATTTCAGAAGGAAACATATACGTTATACATTATTATCTTTCCTTTAATTAATTAATCGAAAGTCATAATCATAGTGCATCAGGCTATAAAATAGTATGTATGTTACTGAACGTCTGCTGCAGGTAAACTGAAACAAAACTGAAAGATGCGTTGAAGAAGGGTGTTAAAACTTTCGAAATATTTGGATGCTCTTCTGTGGATTATGTCGCATTCATGATGACCCAAATAGTAACAGAAAAGCTTGGCAATAGCTCTGTTCCGCACTGATCAGATTGTAAAGCTTATATGCAGATATTCGATCCAATAAATCGTTAACGACTTCGTATGTGTCCGGATTCAATAAGATTTTTGCTTCTGAAGCCCGAGGCATTTATTGAAGCAAATGAACCATAACTTCATCTCTGACGAACAAAATTAATTCTTCGTTATAGTACCAGGCCCAACTACGATACCTAGCACATTCAGAAACCAAACCAAATTTTGCTGCACCTTTTTGAATACGAATCCCTCTTCGCCTAGATGCAACAAAATTCAGTGTTAACAATTATACACATCTCTGTTTGTCCTAATTACCACCTTGGATAACTAAACCTTTCAAAATAATATTTGACCTTCAAAACGTCTTCCGCTCTTCGTCTTTATCACAGTAAGATTAATGATATAGACCGTCCTATCGTTGACATACGTATCCAGATACAGATGGTTCGAAAGAGGAAGATAAAGCTGCATCATCTCGAACCGGTTATTGGAAAGGACCTCATATTTTGTTGCAGAAAATACAGCCATACTAAAAGACTTTAATTGCACTGAAATATCTTAAAAACAAGTGTCATCATCTCTTCTGATTCCTTTCCTACACAGAAACCTTGCAAAATCACAAATCTAGCAACCAATTGATACCCCATATAGCACAGACATATCATTGCCAAATGCGATCTATGAGTTTCTATAACTTTCTAGATGTTTTCCATTAATCGCGTATCTTAGAATATACATCGAGTCCTACCATACCATGGTTTTTAACTATATTACTTTGCATAAAAGGTGTAAAGCTGATGTCAAATGTCATTCATCTATGCTTTATTGTTTACTCACAAAAAGCACATAATTATCGCTCAAAATGCCAGTAATATATTATTTGCCACCAACTATATCATGGTGTATTCATCTTTATAATTGAGAAAATTAGCATTTAGTGTTCAATTACGCTTTTAAATTCACGCATACCAATAAATATGCACCTGTCCTAAACATAAATATTTATATTTTCATTTCCATTTCGCTTTAAGTTATTTTGTTTTACATTGTTATGTATTTTTAAAAAATTGCAGGGGGGTTTTGAATTCAGAAACGTTAACTCCACGTATTTTACGCCAGCAACCCATCTACATCTATGCTTTGTTCAATGCAAAAATGCCACATTTGATCAATTTATTTAATTTGAGTCAGATAGAGATTATAGATATACGTCAAAACTTTATATTATTTTATGTACAGATCGAACACAGGCAGATAGATGTAATTTTCATTGTTTGGAAAGGGCACCGCTTCGTATCCGGCATGGTGTTTACATGTGCAAGATAGCGTGTGTAATCTATAAAGCAAATAACCAGAAAGAAAAATATACCACAATATATTCTATTTTATGCAATTAATAATGCAAATTACATATTAATTAATTATTGTTCATACCTGTGGCTTAAAATAGTTCAAAACAGCACACAATTCAACGACACAGACACCAAAGTGGATTGCTGGTGTAGGTAGAGCAGATACATAATTTAGTTCTTAGATTTGTAAGAAAAATGATATAGTTCTGATCGTAGCATATGTTTGTAATATTAAACGTTAAAGAATCAAGTATTTTCCGACATAAGTGGCGAACTTCATTGAGTTAATTTTTTAAAATTTTTTTTGGTAAATTAATAATTTCAATTACAATTCAATGGCTGTTGTACTTTTGTACCGAGGTGCAGGAAAGCGTTACCACAAACATAAATAGGTTCAAACATATGATTGTTCCCCTCATAAATATAATGTTGAATAACATCGGTACAGCGTTGTGAAAATGTCCGATTGTTTAAATGAAATAAAACTGTAATAATCAGTGTACATACATGACATTTGTTAATGTGTTGTAGTTTCGAGATTAGAATATTAAGATAATGTTAATCTGCAATGTTTCAGCAATGTTTTCATTTCCCCATGTAACCAAATCACATCCTTTGAGTAACGTTGCAGACACGTTGTCTTAGCTGTGTAGCCCTTTCAGAAATATTTTCGCATTCGAGGGTGAGGTCTTAGTATTCATTACTGCGGAGTTGACTTCAAGATGATTTTCATCGTTAAAAAAAGAACTTGTTCGTCTTCGGAATATGGGGGAGGAGGTGAAGGGCTGGGAGGGCTATTCTACGCTTCCTTACCCGCTTTTATGCCTTCATCATGTGGTATGTTTTCGATGAGAGAGTAAACATCCATTGGGACGAGGATTACTTCAGTGGTCGGATTGTTATTTTTAGATTTGTTGGCATAGTCCGACGTGCCCTGTGCATGAAGAGAGAAGTGTTATAAAAATGAAAGAAAATGATAGTCGATGAATTCTTTTATTTCTTGAATTGGGTGGGCGTTACAAAACATTGTCTATCCACTGGGGCTACCTTGTTTGTAAATCTTAGCAATTCGGTAGGAATTATTTTGAATAGCAAGATGAAGAGAAGTGATGGCCTTGTCTTAATTGTTTCCTGCTTGCTCTTGTTTTTCTGTCGAAGTTTCATCCAGATTTTGTGTATAACCTTTCAAATCACAATTCTTTGTTGGATTGAGCGATCTAATCACGGGTTGTTTATTTTGTTTTTTGTTTTTT
>JAECUM010008654.1:0-101616 GCA_016617855.1 Megalonaias nervosa | reverse complement strand
CTCTCTCTCTCTCTCTCTCTCTCGATGTAAACTAGGAATCACATTTACTTACAGAGTGTCCACCATGAGATTATTTAGGTACTGTCGTCTCGGTCTATCAAACGAATACAGTAACAGTTCGGTGACCATTCAGCATGTTCTTTGTAGGGTGATGATTGATACTACTATTCACGGTTATTCACACTACAACTGAAACATTCTACTTTGTCTATTCTTAGAGTATATATATATATATATATATATATATATATATATATATATATATATATATATATATATATATATGCTGGTTTCTCTAAAGAATTAGGAATGGGTTCTTCCTTATTTTTGGCCATTATAAATGAACGTCTGGAATCGACTGGTAAAATCACAACAGTCTGGCAAAGCAATGGGAAACGTGAATTCTTTTTGGTTCGTGATTCATGATGTGCTTGTGGTGACCAGAATGTCTTATGAATGCTTGGATGACATCCATAGATGTGTACATGAACGGCATTCCTTTCGATTGTCAACACAACATCACTCTTATCGCAAGGAACATCATCACAAATGACTCCACTGAACGTAGAGTCATTGGATTCATCCCATGTTTTCCGTACCAAATTCATCTTTTCTTGGCGAACGTGTTTACTCAGCATGATCTGTCTTCGATGGAACTTGTTTATATTGCATATACAGCTCCTTTTTGTGATCGGGAAGTCACGCTTGTTTCTAGTAGACGATCTGACACACTTGTTCCGAATGGCCCACTGACAACTTGATGATCAAATAAGCGCATAATCTTGTGAGTGCTGACCGTTTTTTACATAAAGGTTTGATTTTGACCAGACTTTGAAGATTCTTATAATGTATCACAGGTTCGCCACTTGACTCGAATTATAGTTCAATGTCAGTAATTTTTCTTTCATTTCGTTTGAAAATGTCGATCAATATACATAAAACTATCGGTGTCAAAGTAAATGACGAGGTCTCCTAAAGGTGTTAACACCGAGTATACTTTGAAATGAGTATTAGTTTATTAGCTGTGAGGTAAGCACAAAAGATTGCCAGAATCGTTGTGTAGAACAGACCCAATTACACCTTTGTAATTTATCAAAGATCAAATCTTCACTATGATTTCCACCTGTTTAGTGAATTTTTCTGTCTTCTCGACGAGTTAAAAGTATTTACTTGAATCCACCATGTAAACGGTCGTAGGCAACATCGGACGTTGAGTGAGTTTTCTCCACAAAAAGGTCAACATGACTTTAGAAAAACATTCATCTTCCTTCGTTCTATACGACGTGTTCCAAGGTGATGTCTTGTATGGATCGCTACTGTTGTTTGAATTTGTCTTTTTCTTCTGGAGTGTGACATTAGGAAGCACAGCCACTGGCTTGTTTTAATTTCAGACAAGCATTAACGTAGTCTAAAACAAATCCCTATATGCTGATGTCGCCGTCACGTTGGTAATGTTATATCGTTGGAAAGTGTCACAATTCCTATACTTTCAATAATTGGTATGCCAGATAGAGAGCATGAAACAATTCGATACTCACCAACTTTCCTGTCAAAGCACATTCTTTTTTATCGTGGAGACAAGGTTGTAGTTGATTACATGTTTGAGCAAATAAGAAACAAGGGATGTATCAGTTTTCCGTGGAAGTGATGAGGCAACACGGGATGGCATACGTTCTTTGGTGGAAGAACTTGATTTCTGATTAAACCTTTAAACTGTCGTACTGAAACCTTCAACGTGTTCTGTCAAAATTTCATGGTGACCGGTAGGTTATCGCGCATATTTACACAGCCAACGATACGATGAACACACATCTGTTCGCCTTGAGTTTCGTCGGCTTCTCACAAAAAATGTCATCTCTAAATGATAGATAAAGTGAGGGTGAAGCTAATACAGTTTTTATTTTGAATACTATACAGTATATACTGCTCATACCTCCGTACTCTGTTTAATGTTAAAAAATTATTTACAGTTAACCGCGGAGCTCACGCGGTTATCAAATTACTGACACATATACTGTAGTACAGTAAACAAGCGAGGGAGCTTAGTGACCGGTTTCACCATGTAAACACCTTACACAAATTTTAGTTATGAAACTCTATAACCCTTGAAACGGAGTTATAAAAATGATTACGAGGCAGAGAGAGGGAGAGACGGACACAGAGTCGTTCAAAACAATCTTACAGCATCTAGCATTTGTTCGAACTTGTGCGCATTCAAATCGGTTTTTTCCCACTTATTGATACTATGTAACATGCGATTTGCAAACCTTTCCATTCGAGGTATATCTGCGAAAAGAAAAGAATTAAACTTTTTACAAGATATTGTACAATCAAGCATTACTTTGTTTTCTTATCCGAGAAATAGAGAGTGAGATAAAAAGTGAGAGCGCAAGCATGTTTGACACAAAAAGGCACCTTTTTCTTAGTGAAGAAATGAAAGCAGCATATCATGGAAATCGCGTTAAAAATCCTTAGGAGTAGAAACATATGCTTATAAAAATATGAATCTTCCAAAACTCAAAGGAACAATATTTCAATGCACAGCATCAATCTACTTAAGTTTTATGCTCAAACAAAAAATGTCACAGCCTTTCAGAACAAGAAATAAATAACGCTACAGTGCCTCTCATTTTTAAATTCTCAAATGGGTGTTGGTGAATACAGGTGGGTGCTGGTCAGTAAGACGGTGTATTGGTCAGTAGGTGTGGGTGATGGTCAGTAAATAGGTGGTGTTATACCTATGGACAGTTTTAAGATCATCATTCCCTTTTGTCCCATATTACCATACTAATGTTAAACTCTGAACTAATGTTAAATGTTTTGAAAATCTTTCACAATTAAAACTTAATCCCCACTCACCCTCTATCATTCTGTATCGTGAGACAGCTTTTTGAGCTGACTAGCTGTTTGTTAGACTGGACACTGTCAGATTACATTGCATTCTTACAGTATATTCATATCACCAAGACGTACTTGTCAATATCAGTGACATGCACTGCAAATAAGGAATATAAGAACTTTAATATAGATAAACGGGAAGACTTTTCTATCGATATCCCAAGAAGGCAATGACTAATAACAAAATGTCACAAAGAGTGGCCTAAACTTTAACTACATACTATATATACTTGTTTGTAAGTAAGTTTCAACTGTAAACAACACACTGATCTGCCATCGCATAATATGCCAGCAGATAAGGGCCTGTGTTGTTTGTTCTACTGATTACTACAAACAAACTGCACCTACCAAAATCTGCCAGCACATTATGCAACATCCGATCTGGGTCTATGCATTTTGCCGTTGGACTCGATTTAGAAGCGAGTATATATGATTCACATTCACAGATAACAATAATACTGACCTTGATCTGTATCATATAAATTACACGGCAATTTTTTCTGTGTGGGTATTCATTTTTGTGACTTTGCAAAAAATAAAGATTTTATCACTAATCAGATTCCGGCATCAGCACTACTGTCTTCATAGATGGGCAACTATGTTTTAAAAATTTGTGATGAGGTACACTTTTAATGAAATAAAGAAATTATGTCATTACAAAAAATATGCAGTAATTAGATAAATAGATTGAACTAATAGGCTTTTTGCTGGTTTTTGGCGTTCCATTTAATGTTTACTCCACGTAGTCTTTGTTTACATATGGTTCCAAAGGCCCCTTCAGCGCCTCTTCAAAAAATCGTGTTCCCAAGGCAATTTAGAAAGAATAAAAAGAAAGAGAGAAATGAATGGATAACATTATTTTTAAAATAATTGAATAGTTATTATTTCCGGAATTTTTTTAAATATAATAATGAAGGAAACAATATAGCGTACTATAGAAATGCGGTCTAATTGCTCATGCTTAGCGATACGTAGGCAACTACCGTGCAACAGGGAAAAGAACGACAATGATACATAGACAGCAAAATTCAAGAATTGTTTAGTTTTTAGTGATTAGTGCAAATGTGCTCACATAAGTTAATATGAGAACTAAAAAATTGTCATAAGAATTAATCAATCAGTGGAAATACCTTGTCTGAGCAAGCCTGCGCTTAGATCTTATTTTTAGCTTCAAGTTGCTCAAATGTAGCATTTTCTCTTAAATTTCTCATACCAGCTCGTGTTCAAAGGTCGTGTTTAGATATGAAAAAGAAATTTATATGCATATTTGATGCAGAATAGGGTGATTTATATATCGAATAATACAATGAGACACAGAGTTGTGATATTTGCAAGTATTTTTTTTTTTACCATAAAAAAGGCGGCAGAAAATAGTCCTTATTCAATATAGTCCTTTACTAAGAAATTTACAAAGGCCAGCAAAAGATTTAAACATTTTGCATCTTTTCACATATTCTTTGATACCAAAACAAATACTCGTGCAAGATGTATTTTATAGAAGAATGTCTAAGGCAAAAATTCAACCCTTTTGTATCCAAACTTGATATGTATCAACCCTATGGAAAGGTGAAAGCTCAGATGGACAGTCAAAAAGGCAAATTAGAAGGTAGATAAATAAACAAGTAGTGCGGTTCGATTCATGGTTAGAGATAGTTCGATATTAAATGATAAAAGAGCATGGAGAAAGTGAAAGAAAGAAGGAGACAAATTGATTTATTGATTGGTTTTTAATGGCATATTAATAACTTTATTGACTACATCATACCGATGAAATGGGAGCTAAGTGCCTTGTCCGATGACATATGAAGGCAGATGACCTAGGCTGGCTTCGAGGGGTATCAAATTAGTGACCCCTAGATTACAAGTCATGATGCTCTAAACTTGACTCCCAGACAAAAACAGACCGACAGATTGATTGAGACAGCATATATGTGTGATAGTATATTTGTGTGTGAACATTCCTAACTATTTCCCCATTTCATCCAGTCTTTGGATATGTGAGAGTGAGTGATGATATATTTGTATTATGTTACGTATATGTAATTTAATTACTTGTGTGTTAGTTTTAAATTCTTTTTTATTTTATTTTTGTTTCATTATATTTTATTGTAATGATACTTTTCACGGGATTTGATATTTTTTTAAAGAAAATTCAGTCTTCTGTTTTGACCTGATTAGAACGCAAAGTATTACTTTATCACTATTTTTAGCTCACCTTGGTTGAGACGTTTGTAAACACTAAGCGAAAATGATTGGTCATTATCAAGGTCATGTTCGGCCCACGTGTTAGCTAAGTTGTAAACAGCCTTTCTTTTTTATTCATTTCCAGCGTGAGAATCTGATTCTTAGATAGGGCTATTCTAAGCTACGTGTAAAATGGCATTTTTTTTTTTACTGCGCTGTTTAAATTAGTGATCACATAGTCCCGTCACATGAGTCACCATGTGATCTAATATCGTGGGTTAAACCAGACGTTTTCTAGTAGATTTTTCAGTCGTGTTTTACACACTTAGAACTCAAGGTTTTTTTTTTTATGTTAGATAGGGCTATTCTAAGCTACGTGTAAAATGGCATTTTTTTTTTTACTGCGCTGTTTAAATTAGTGATCACATAGTCCCGTCACATGAGTCACCATGTGATCTAATATCGTGGGTTAAACCAGACGTTTTCTAGTAGATTTTTCAGTCGTGTTTTACATACTTAGAGCTCAAGGTGTTTTTTTTATGTTGATGCCAGTTGATTTAGACTTCTTCTATTTTGTGGAATTAATAATTGATATTCTCTAGAAAACACAAGTGCTCTTCTTTATAAAATTCTGGGACAAAGACATATAGTGGAAATTTATTCTTGAATTCTAAACGGGAACATTATAAATTGTGATTCAACGAGGAACTGTTGCCATCAGTATAACGACCTCATCTGACGTCATCGCTTCCATATTAGAACTTCATCGAGATTCGAACCTGGATTCAATTAGAACTGTTTAGTGATAGGACTTATATTTTTGAATTCTAGGATTAATTTTTGGATTATAGTCACAAACCGTAAGTCCTATTTCATATTTTTACCTTGTTTTCTAGGGAAATAAATTATTTTGTTAAAACTTGCAACGCTTGTTGGCTTCACTTTTTTCTTTTGTTACTTTTGTGTGAGCCTACACGTAACAATTAGAATTCATATCATTTTATTTCCATTCATCGGTCTTTCGACAGGAGTGAGTAAGTGCTGGAATGCTGTGCGTGAGCATTCCTATCATTGTATCTACCTTCGCAGATTCTTTGAATGGTAAGAGCGTGTTAGTAATGGTATGTTTGTACATTTTGCTTGTATTTAAAAACTAAATCTCCCATTACCCTCTATAATGAGTGGTCATATAATAGCGCGCGTGCGTGTGTGTGAATATGCGTGCGATTTCGTACCATTTTACTCTCGCTATACTTCACTTTTATGGTTATTGTGGTAAAAAGGGTGGTAGGTATTGTAGTTTTTTTGACAGGAAATAGTGGAAAATTTATAGACGAACAGTGGTATTAGGGGATTTAGTTTTGTTTATACATGGTTTTGCTTTTAGTTTTTCAGCTTTTATTACATATGTGCGCGTGGATGTTCTTCAGTCTGTCTGTGTGTGTTAGTCAGTAAATATGGGTGCTGGTCAGTAGTATAAGTGCTGATCACCAAGTGTGAGTGCTGGTCAGTCTATTTGTGTGTTGGTCAGGAGACGTAGGAGTTTGTCAGTTGTATGTTCAAACATATGGACATTTTATCATTACAGTTTGCATAATACCATACAGCCATCTATTGTTAATCCTATGGACATTCGTAACATTAGCATTCTACTTTTACTCAAAATGTAATTTTTGTATTCAAAACAAGAAAAACTAAAATAAATAGGGATATAATTGAAATGCCATATTGTTACGTATATATAATTTAATTGCTTGTGTGTTAGTTTTAAATTCTCTTTTATTTTATTTTTATTTCATTACGTTATTGTAATGATAACTTTATTCACTGGATTTGACTTTTCTCGGAAGGTTCAGTTTTCTGTTTTGACCTGATAACAACGCAGTTCGATTTCTATATTTTATTTTTAGTTGACCTAGTTCTTGACCTTGGTTCCGATTTTGCAAACATTGAATGAAAATGATTGGTCATTACCAAGGTCATGTTTAGCCCACGTGTTAGTCTGTTGTAAACAGTTTTATTTTTAAAATTTATTTCCAGTGTGGGAATCTGATTCTTAGATAGGGCTATTCTAGCGTAATAATTGGCATTTTTTTACTGCTCTTTTCAAGTTAAGTGACCACGTGAGCCATCATGTGATCTAAAATCGAGGGTTAAAACATTTTCTAGTGGATTTGATCAGTCGTAAATATATACCTTCGGGCTCAAGGTATTTGTTTTGTTGTTGCATTTGAGTTGATTTTCATATTTAAAATAATTTATTCACCCTGGAAAATACTTGTGTTCACAAAGATGTTTGGACAAAGACATTCAGTAGAAATTATTCGGAATTCAAAAGCCGGAATTATATTCTTGGTGACTCAACAAGGAACTGTTGACACATCAACACAAACTGGTTATAGAGGACGTCATCGCCTTCCGTATTGGAACTTCATCGAGATTCGAACTTGGATTCAATTAGAACTGTTTAGTGACAGGGCTTATATTTTTCAATTCTAGGGTTAATTTTTGGATTATATTCACAAACCGTAAGTCCTATTTCATATTTTTACCTTGTTTTCTAGGGAAATAAATTATTTTGTTAAATTTACAAAGCTTGTTGACTTCACTCTTTTCTTTTGTTACTTTGTACGAACCTAAACGTAACAATATTGAGGACTAACGTTAAATTAGCCCTTGTACCCCAAGTGTTATACTATTGTTAAACCTCTGGGCTAGTGTTAAATTACCCTTGCTCCGCGGGCGTCATATTTCAAAATGGAGGCGCATTATTAAATTCCCGTTATATTACAAGAGTCACAATTAGACCTTCATTTTTTCAGGAGTGTGAGGAAAAATAAAATCGGTCCATTACGCATTGGCATTAGAAAGGAAAATTCCACTCTCGATATCAGAATTGTTCATCAGACGCTCCCACAAAGGTTCGTGATTTACGCATTCTTAAGGCCTTCGCGTCGACTTTTCCTCTTCCATGCTAATACAGTTGAATGATTATGCTATTCACTCATTCCCACTTGTGAATGATAATGTTTTCCCGCGTGGAACAACGCTGGGTAATACCTACATTTCATCACTGTACTGATGCCTCTCATTGCATGACCTACTGCAATCACCGTGCATAAAAATGAACAAATCTCCCTGATTTACAACATCGGATGAGTATCATTTTCACAATCATGAAGGAAAAGAGTGAATTGAATACATTTGTGTCCGAAAACGTACAGCGATTCAAGGCAGTATAGTGCGAACAGAACGTTTTGCACTGCCTAGGTTAGACCGCTCCGGTGGCCTAGTGGTTAGAGCGTCCGCCTTGGATGCGGGAGGTCGTGGGTCACATCCCCGACCGAGTCACACCAAAAATTTAAAAAAGGGTACTAACAGCTGCCTCGCTTGGTGCTCGGCATTAAGAGGTTGGTGTTAGAACTGGTCGGCCTGGTGCCAGGATAATGCGACTGGGTGGGTGTAAGGGTGCAAATTTCTGTCAATCTATGAAGAGCACATTAATTTGGGCAGGTGAACGATTAATTAGATTTATGGGGACTAGCGCGTGTTAAATCACCATAATGCACTTATTGTTAATGGCTGTGTCAGGAGAGAAATTATTCTTAATTAAACATTCGTTTATTTAACCGTCAGAGAGACTGGAAGGAAAAAGGTTAACTTCGATTTTGTATCGGAATTGTCAGATTTGAGATTTTCCAGAATTAGTTATTTGGGAATTTAGAGGTCACGCAGACTACAATTTTTGCGCCTAGTAGAGAAGGCGGGAGAGATATTTAATCCGGATTGGTTACGCTAAATAAGGGGCGTGATTCCCACACCAAAATTCTTGGGTTTAATATGTCCCATCGCAAACTTTTTAGTCAGTCTACACTTTTCTGCAAGAGAAAACAAATGTAGGAGACTCCGAGTTTGAATTTAGAAGAAATTCACTCGTACAATAATCATCCAAGGGATCGGATGTCGGGAAAGTCGACGGACACGATTTTGGCGGTAGAAGCGAGCGATGCTTGAAAACACAAGGTATTTTGCGCCAGTCTCATGTTATTCGTTGATATCAATATAACGATTTGTTTGATTTATTTGCTTATATTTGCATGAATTTATTTGTTTTGATTTGTAGATCAATTTTCTTGATATGAATACAACTGAGTTCATCTATATGAATCCGTACAATGATATTCTTTATATAAGTTTGACGAATTGTTTGAATGTGTCGTCTTGATTGTAATAGAAAAATATGTATCTAAGAATTTCATGCCTTACCTTAGTTGATATGAGTTAAGAGAATCCGTGTGAATTCACCGACCTTAGATGATTTCACGTATGATAAAGACTTGAGTGCGTATTGACTGAAATTAATGCTGTTAAACCATGAAGTGAGATTTCATATATGCTAGAGACTTGAATGTGTGTATTCGCTAGAAATAACGTAGTTAAGCCATGTAATGAATTTTATTCATTCATTTGTGTAATTGAGACGAGAACGGAACTGTTATGTTTCGTGTGATGATAATGTGATTCAGGTTGGAATAGCATTTTGGAAGTACATTAATCTTATGAAACTAGGTTTGTTTATGGTCTGCCATGTTTAGCTTGACCAGATAGCCTTTGGTATCTGTTTGAATTCCGATAGAACGATATCTGACATAACGAGAGAGGGAGTAATGATCTATTCCCGCTAGGATATCTGAGAGAAGATTTAGGTTGCTTCTTTGTTTATTTTTGGAAGGTGAAATAGCTCCACAGGACGTATCCACGTACTCACCTATCAAAGTATCTACGTATCACGTGCTTACATATCCACCTACTCACACAAAGTTCGAGGGCCGAAAGAGGCGAGACAATAGAGAGTTTGGAGAAGTGAAAAGAAAAGTGGAAAGGACCAAGAATAACAATCACAGTAAAGTTGGAATGAACCGGAAATAATCAGGTTATGAAGTTGTACAAGGCAATGACTTCGATTGTTCACTCGATTCTGTGATGAACTCATTCTATCATTTAAAACAGATCGGCTATTAATATAAGTATATTTGTGTTTGAAATTAAGTGAATGATTTATTTCAAAAAGAAGTGTATTTTCCTAATGTAATGCATTATCACGGTTGTTTATGTAATTGATTAAATTGTTATTTCATGTACGGGGGCTCGTGTCATTCTGTTTTATATATCTGCTCAGATCTCTATCTATTCCAGCTATAAGTTTCACACTTCATATTGATATTTACTCGATCCGGGCAAACACCGAAGGCGACCACCCTCTTGATAACGATAACCAAATTTCTACTACAACCCACCCCCAACAAAGTGGGGGCTACGTAGCAGTGGGACATCATGCTACATGTCTGCGGCATGATGCCCCAGTGCTAGACATCACTATAAACTGCCACAATGCAGACATCATAGCGATATGACTGAAAAATTGTTAAAACTACATTAAAAATCCAAATCACACACTCACACTAGACTAGCTACTGGCAGAGATTATTTATTTCGAAAAAGCCAATTTTATAGTTGTTGGTTAACATTTTTTTAAAACAATTCTCATTATTATTTATGAAACAAACATTTATACTAGATCAAAGAACAATCCATGGGTATACTAGATCAAAGAGCAATCCATGGGCATATCATTATCTGTTGCTTGTCTCGCTTGAACTGAGTGATATCACTTAATTTGATTTTGCATTTTGTTTTCCCTGTTCACGTTAGTGTCATTGCGCAATCTATTGCCCGTACACAATTTCCGACGTTGTGTATCTATTATCCAGACATTCTCTACCACTGTTCTATAAGCGCTAAACTGCTTTTAAATATCACTTAGGTTCACATATATTGTTTCTGTGTAAATTTAACTTTATCGATGTCTTATGGTGCAGATATTTTTAATGGGTGTTTGGTGTTAATGCTGTATCAGTACTCGAAGTACGCCATTATGACTTTGACCCTCCGTTTTTGTTCTAGAATGTGAGAAAAATAATACTTCATTATCCATCGATGTTGGGTGGGATAATACTCTCGAGATCAGAATTTTGCTTCTTTGCCTTTTTTTCTGACGCATAAATTATGGTATCTATGGTGTAATTTCAGTATCCGACTCCAATGCATATGATTAATTATTGATCGTTCATTACGTGAATGTCGCCTTTCATCACACGACCTTCTATCGTTTGCCAAGGTGGCCAACGCTCGTACTTCTGTCACAATTTGTACATTCTTTAACAATAATGAAGACATAAACAATAATTATAAATACATCTGCATCCAAAAGCGTACAGAGGTTGAAATTAGTGTCCCGACATTTTGCACCTATTGAAATGCATAGCTTCTGTAGTCCTGTTCAAGTTGAAAAGTCTTTATTCTTATTTCTTTTATTTTCTAATTTATTTTTTCATTATAATTTATGGAAGGAAAATTAATTCTAGATCAAAGTTGAATCGAGGATTAAATAATTAGTTTTGTCTGTCTCTTTATCTGAATCTTAGTAATTTGCTGTTCGACATGTTCAATTTTTCGTCATTGCCAAGGGTACCTTCAGCATACAGATCAAATGTTATGCGTTGTCATAACATCGACGGTCTCAACAACTGCGATGTGGGCTCTGACACATGTTAAGCGACATTTAAAGTTTGCACAAAACGCTTCAGTGTAAACCTAACTATCTATGTTCTATCTCAATGTGAAAAATTGTATGGGTGTTATGATGTTTTTAAGTCGCGCCAGTATCCACAATACACAATATCGACTTCGACCCTCAATTCTCGTTTGAAATGTAATCCTTCATTATTATCGGTATTGGATAGAAAAATGTCACATGTTTGGAAAACACGATCATACACACATAGAAATGTGAGAAATATATATTTCCATGGTTGTTCTATACTGCAAATAATTATAAAATCCTTCATGTGTATCGATAAAAGGAATATTGCACACTAGGGTCAGAAGTCTGCGTTAGCCACAATGGATTTCCGAGCTTCTGACGCAAAATTCTGATCAAAGGGGCTGGGGGGGGGGAGAGATTTCCTATCCGATACTGATGCATACAGCAATGAATAATAATAAGGGATTAGTTTTATCACATTCTCAAGTCATCAAAGAGTATTGAGAATACTGTTGCAACTTTAAAACAGCAAAATACCAACTGAAAATTTGCCCACCTTAATCTAGGTTACAATGTAAACTTTCAGTTGGGTTTTAGCACATATTGCCTTTCAATGAGCAGTATGAGCTAATGGTAATACACAGCGTCGAAACTAGCGTACTAAGAGAGCTTGTTAAGTAATTAAAATATGAACATGTCGAAAACAAAAGTCCATTCTCATCCCTAAAATTAAACAAGACCGACAAAAATAATATAATCTTCCATTCCGCCTTTATCTAGAATCAGTTTTCTTCCCATACATAAGAATGGGAAGACAAATTTAAAAAGTAACAATTGAAACGACGGCTATTTTGACACGAAACCGGATTTGAGAATGTGTACATGTAGCTGGGCTTAATCAGTACAAAATGCACTGTATGCAGGACACTAATTACGCGTTTTCGCATGTAAATCTGCTGCAATTATTGTTGGTCTTGATTATTGTGAAATAATAATGAAGAGGTGATAAAACATAAGGAAATGTTTGCCAGTTACGTGCAGTATGATTCAGAAGCAAATCATATGATTAAAGACGAGATTAACGCTATGAAAGATCGAGATATTCCCTTTCGTTGTTCTGCACTGGAAAACACACGTAGGAATAAGAGAATAGACTATATTCATTTCCATGTAACTTGTACATGATGTTTGTCCAACCTGTCTTCAATGCTATTAACATCACGAGCTATTCATTTTCTATATCATTTTATCCACATGAATCGCGAGGCCTCTGTATTTCTTCAGCACTGTTACTACATTTTCAACACAGAGTTCAAGCATTCAAGAAATGACGGTAACACCATTGTATGAACAGTAATACCATTTATATGTGGCCTTTCAGTTATTTCCTCGTGTTTGTTGGACAATTATAATACATGAGATTCAATCCACACGTAATCCATACTTGCCATCTCAGTACTCAATAATAAATCTTAATATATTCGCCTTAATTCTAAATCTTCGCTTGGAAGGAACCACGTCTAAAACAATGTCTGCACATTTAAAACCGTTTTTTTTTTTTTTTAAATATGCATATAGACTGTGGTTACAGTTTTCATAAAAGGTTCCAAGGCAGTAAACGGCTGGTACAATGATGCAGTTATGCTAGTAATAATAATTTTCACTATGGACCATCATTGGTCGAACAAATGCATCCAGTTCCCAGCAGCTTACGGAATTAAAAAAATATTGAATTTGGCCTTTAATCGCCATTTCCATGCTGCAATAATCCGTCTCATCTTTAATCAGCCATCAAGTGACAAATACCAGTATGGAAAGATATGTAGATCTGATTGAAATTCGTCGAACAGGGACATGCCATGAATTTTACCGTTAGGGAGCCTGCGTCATATATTAAGTTCGTATTTTGATCATAAGCATCACCCAGTGTTTGTATACAAACACAAACATCATTTCTGGGACTCAAAAGTTTCGGTCATCAAATGTATTTTAATCTATAAGTGTTCATATATATCAGCGTTTACAGGTCTCCATTGTTTCTTCTGCTAATAAATATCTGGCAGGTGTCTAGATAATTGACAATTAACACAGTGTAGATTGTTTATGACAAGTTCAAAGACGTCATCTAATCTTATGTTTACGCTAAGTCCTTCAAGTTACTAAGAAATATATAAAGTAGTTCACATGTATTTTATATGAATCAATCTTTTTCTGGAAATCGTCAACTGGAGTGTGTTAATAAGACAGCAAAGAACATAAACAGGTTGTCTACCACTCGCAAATCCACAGCAGTATTTGAAATAATTTGTCAGGAAAACTGTGTGACTTTTGTGTGGTTGCAAGACCATACTGCCAATCCATTTAAACTAGACTCTTAGTTTTGTCGCAAATATTGGCGTTTAGAAGGAGAAATTGCACAGGAAGAATGTCTTTGCATTTATTACATTGCGTTGCAACATAATCTCTACAATGTTTGTGTATGTGTGTCTTTTCCAGGCATTCCTGAGTTGCGCAAATGTAGTGAAGAAAAAGAAGTGAGTAAAAATCTTGTGATTTTCTTATTGTATTTGGAGATGAAGAAATTTCAAAACCAGTGATTTAAATCCGATTTTGATATGAATAATGCTACGTACATGTTGTGTATCGGTAATAATAGGTGAAGTAGAATGGTGAGAAAGAGAAAGAATATTGATGTACATAAATCATCCATAAATAGGATTTACCATCTACACTCGCTTATAAGACGAATCCAACGGCAAACTGCACAGACCCAGATCTGCCATCGCATAATGCGCGGGCAGATCTGGGTCTTTGAAGTTTATTAGGAGGAATCATTAGAACACACAACATAGACTCTAATCTGCATGCGCATTATGCTACCGCAGATCAGGATCTTTCTTTTTAGCAGTTTGACTCCATTTATATGCGAGAATACAAGGTACAAAAGCCCAGGAAAGGAACACACCATTTCAGAAAATAACAATGCTAGACTGCAAATAATAGTTACTGTGGACACTAAATTTTGCCATCATCAAATACTGCGTATTATGAAAATGAGATTTTTACATTCTTTTCGAGCAATGTTGAGTAAATTTCGTGCAGCTCTGGTGTGCGATGAAGAATAGTAGTGTTTTAATGGGGATTCTGAGACTAACCTATTCTGGTTTTCAGGCCCGAAACCCCTTATATATTTCCCGTAACATTTCCCATTAGATCTGTGATTGTAGACCACTTAAGTGTATGCGGAAACCCGCATCATAGGATAGGGGAAATAGTGCTGTGAGCTCGCAGACATGGTGATATAGACCGGCACCCATTTACTGCCTGCAAATCAATTATATTCTTTAGGTTCTGTATTTGTTTCAGACTCCGTTATGAACGTTTTTATTTTCGATGGATAACGAATACATCTTGGTAACTGAGCTTGGACTGCTTTGGGCAGCCGCGAGAATTTTCGAAAAGGCACGTGTTCACGAATGTAAACGTAGAGAACTGTGTCGCTTTTATCGCTGTGATTCCAACAACTTATCCGGCTGGTGATAGATGCCATAGTCGTAATTCCCGCCACACCAAGGGCAACGGATCAGAATCCATCACTTATATGTAACGATAAATCTTAAACCTAAACACCAAAGAGAGTGAAAGACCCGGTTGGATATATGTTGAATCCATCGAACTGAGTTTCATCTCCGGCGAATAATATATGTGAAAGATTCTGCAAACTTTTCGTCTCTGTTAATGTGCGTATTAACATTGGTTCACAATACTAATACTAATGGAGATTATTTTTAACTGTTGTTATTGAATCATACCCACCATAATAATCGGATATGACGAGTTAAACACGATCCAAAAAATTAAAAATTTGAAGTTTAGGTCCATCAGAACAGTCCACGTCGACAATGAAAATAATTCCACCACATGCTGTGTTGGTAGTCGTTTCCTCCTTTCCTTTCCCGATCAACGTTCCAAAGTGTTCTCTCATTGAAGTTCCAACGCGTATGGGCAAGGGTTGTTGATGATGCCAATTTCCCACGTGCGAGAGATCATCGACTCAAGTTCTACCCGCATAGAAATGTTTGACTGCCCAAGTCATTAATCGTCGTAGTCGATATATAGAATCGATTGGATCGCATGCAATTCCAGAAGTTTCGACCGATCCGCAGCCGAGTTTTTGATGTTGTTAATGACTAGCATTTCAACCTGTTTAACTGTTGGTGCAGTGCGCGAGGTAGCTTGATAATGTCATCAAGAACATTTCCATAATATGTCCCGAAAACAGGTTTCTCGCGTTGGCAACACGCACGGGTGTTATACGTCCACTTGCGACAGTTATTGTATGAAATATCAGGTCGATATCTAACGTACAATTGTACTGTTAAGGTCTCCCTCACCCCAGAGATTCTAAGCGTGTTCGTCTTGGCCCACAAGGGTGAAATGAAGGTACGTCAATCGGAAATTGTGGCATGAAAGATACACGTATATCCCCAACAATGGAGAGTAAATCCCATGGCGCATTGGTGAAGAACCCGAACAATATGAAACCTTGCTACGCGATACCTGACGAATCTGAAAGATTCGTTTTGTAACTACCACTGATGGCATCAGAGGTTAGATTAACCTGAAGCATCAAGGTGATCCTGACCATGTCTGGCGCGATATTATATCCCATAGGTAAACTTTGTCTACAGGAATCCCATTAATATCTGCAGGAATCCAAGAACTGTTCTTAACGACGAATGTCCAATATAAGCCTCATACTGTGGAGATTCAAATGAGATGATAGAAGTGAGTGTAGGGTCGTGTTCGCTTGTATAGATATTAGAGACTTTCTTCGTCAATAATGAAATCTCCCGGCACCAGATTTCTTTGACTGAGTCAAAGCCGTACACGCTCATGAGAAGTTTAACATTATTCCAAGTGGCGCCACCGTCTGGCGATTGGTATAGAGCACGTAAGTTCCGGTTTCAATTATGAGATTGTGATCATCTAGATGATGTTTAGGACTGTATTTGCAACGACACGTTGCATCGCGGCATAGATTTCGCGTAAAGCACGAAGTGTTCCAATGGGGGAGAGCCTGAGAATTAATCATCGGTGTTATATATAGCATTGGTGTCTTTAATCAGTTAACACGCGAAATGTTTCTTGCTCCATGATGTGACCGGTGATGAACCGTTGACAATCGACGTGGCCTCATTGATGACTTCTGGTGCGTTATTGCCTGCACAAACTGACACCACACGGGTGTTTCCAGCCTGTTTAATTGTTCATTGATCTGTTGCAAGTCGCACATGCAGGAAATGGTCCAGCAAGACTGTCTCCCACAGATGGTTATTGATTGCGAAAGTTTTCATGTGCGGGTTCCGGTTTAAGATTAGGGAAAGTGACCACCTGGGAATGTTACTGGGTTTAGGTTCGTACGGACGAGTGACGCCGTTTCCTGGTTTCATGAGTCCCCCCCCCCCCTTACTGCTTCACCATAAACTCCTCATACAATGTTTTACCTTGTTCAGTGTTTTCATCTGCAAATCATCAAGCAGGCAATCATATAGGTCCACGCAAGGTAGGAGGAATGCTGTATTTCAGTAATCTCCCTGAACATCCACTTGTGCCATTATTAACTCATCTCGTAAGCATTTGACTCACTGGTGCATGCAACACAATATTTTCACAGTTGGCTGATTTATAATAAATAGAAGGTATATTTTGAAAAATCCACTGATGACCTTCTTTGGTAAATGACTGATGCGGTGATTCCATCATTTGCTCCTACGCGTATGATAGTGGTGGTGGTGAAATATTCTTAAGTGTCTTGTGAAGATTTTGCTATCACACCAACGTTGGCTCTAATTTCTCCTATGTTTTCTTGGAAATTCTCCATCTGCTCTGTTAATCGTTCAATAGTTTTAACTATCTTAACAACCTGCCTGACCCGGTTTCTCTTTTGTTACCGGTATCGCGGCGGTAGTTTCTGCGACTTCTTGCACTTGTTCCACTTTCACATACGGGATCATGCCGCGGTGCAAACGCACCGTTGCCCGCAAAGCCGCCCAAAAACCATAAACTGGTTTCACAGTCACCTCCTTTAGACCCACTCAGAAACAATTTGGTTCGGTATCTGTAAGCACCGGGGAAGCTGGAAGTGCGACAATGTCTTGATACTGACCCGGTATGGTATGTCGATACATTTACAATTTCAGACCGAATTGACTTTCCGGGGTATTAAACGCGCTACCATCGCTAACATAGGACGAGCAAGCGAGCGAACACTCTACAATCCAATCGCCAAGTAAAGTAGTCGTGCACAAAGAACAACAAGTCGTTCTTGCGAATACACAAATACCGCCCAAACTGCTAGTTCCCACGTAAGTTGTGATTTCATCAGGCAAAATTCATCGCTTGATGTCTAGAGGGGACTAACTTACCCTGGTTCCACGATACATACCCATGCGATGTTTCTTCAACCGAATAAGATCTTCCGCGTATGCAAATTCACGTCGTTGCTAATGAGACTACACAGACGTGTTTTGTTTGAGGTCCTTTTGCATAACTACGCATGGGACCTTTAGCCTTCTAGATATACTTACCAGTTCCTACCACAATCGAGTACATTTTAGATCTCATTCCCACGCATTTCTTCTAATTTCCCCATGACTTTCTTCCTGAGTGATTTCGCACACACATCCGCATAGACATTGGTGTTAATATGCATCAACAGCGAGTCCGTATATGTGTGTAGCAACTTAACGTTGCCACCGTACCGCGGTTGGATCTAATCGTAATAAAACTCGTCCATGAACAGCTTTGATAAATCCAACATTGAGACTACAACGTCAGTTTTACCTTGGATTTCTTGCTGTGTATGGCAACGAGTCAATTATTGAATATCTTACGTGACACTAACGCCGGTTCGGCAATAAATCTGGAAAGAGTTTGTTGTCAACTGTCCGGGACAAGGTCGACACGGATTCGTTTTCGTGGACTTTCCATGGTTTTTCCGAACACGGCGCTGTTCATCAACTTGGTGAGGTCCTTGTCAAATTTGTTCGCGGCGACAGTTTACAGATCTGTAATTGATATGAATGTAAGGATCCTTCCACGCGCGTTGATGAAATCGCAGTACCCGAAGGATTTTGCACACAAGCATTCCTACCGAAGATACAACTATGTGTTTCGTACATGAACAACATAGCTAAACTTGCGGCGCATTCAGTGAACTCACCGCTGTGGAAGATTTGCATCTCATCAACGATCGCACACTGATAAGATGACAACCACTTATGTGGAACTGACAGCGCTTCTGGGGCCTGTGGATAATCGTTGGGGGTGTGGTGAAGCTATTCCGGGTATTCTAAGTCTGCTTAGAGAAAGTAACCATAATCATTGCTGTTGTCATAATGGTGTATGTGTTTGTGAATGTGTATTTTTTTTTAGATGGATCTTAGATTTGTTATCATAACATAATAAAGCAGCTTTAGGATTGGATTTGGACTAAACACTAAAAGCAATTTCCTGCATCGTATGGTTATTTACAATAAAATTTAATGATGAGAAAGTCTGACACCATAATCGTGCTCATAAAAGTCCAAAGATGGATTTAACAGAATGATGCGCATACAGATCAACAACGGATACAAAAAAACGATATTTTTCCTAAGTGGAACAAATCAGAACATGTAAATTTAATGAACAATCAAACCAGAATCAAGATATATTCATCTATCACCTGGAATGATCGATGTATAACATTTACAAACAAATATGATTGATATATGATTCTATCACCATCGATGATCATAGCCCTCGTCGAATGACCACACATGGCCCGCCCTTTTTAAAATCTACTTATTCCGAACAGATCAGTTGATCCTGAAGCGTTGGTCTCTTACTGCGATTAAACCAATCCCATTCTCCGAACCATTATCACCATCAACCTTAGCATCCGAGCGACACGAAACCCGACATAGTTGTATGACTCTTGGTGACAAACAGCCAAAAATATAATGACTGACTCATGTAGTACACGAGACACGGTTAACGAATACAATTATATACATTACACGTGCAGATGAATTCGCTACATAATAATTTTTTTCATAGAACTACTGGACATTAGTCTACCTGATAGCATGGCGCTATGTTACATAGGTCTGACTATCTCTACAATTTGGAATAAATTCTCAAACATTCAACTTATAAAAGAATTCTATCACATAAAGCGGATAGCAATATAAAGAATACAATTTATATTTCACTTATCTTCACAGCTGAAGATTGCTTCCGTAAAGTAGAAAGCTTGTGATACTACAGCAAGAATTGCTCTGTTAAGTACCCAGGTTATACAACCAGAGAACGTGCTAAAATTAGTGTAGTTTGGACTGGTTCTGGCTTATAGTTCGAGAACATGGGGGTAGCCATTTTGTTCAGATATGTGCTTAGATCATGCACGAATTCCACAACTACAAGATGTAGAGAAATTTCAGCTACAAGACATGAAAGTAGTATATATCAGTGTCGACATTTTCTCCATTGTCCATGTTGACAAAGCAAGCAATTTCACCTTACACCTGTCACTCTCAGAAGTACATACTTATCTATAAAGCGCCACCCCACCCCCCGGTCAAGTCTAGAACTGAAATGTTTGTGCAGGACTATTTTTCATTGTATGGTGATAGTATCCCTCACATTTGACATCTAGACTTTTTTCCATCTTCAAAAAAGTTTGGCGAATGTACGTGCTGTAGAACTGAAGATATGGTGCAGAAAATGAGAAGGTAATCCACAGACAGAGAGACAGAGAGACAGGCTCTAACATAATATTCTTAGCCAAAAGGAATGCCTGTAATTAATGGTTCACATGGCATTCGGTTTTGCGAATCGTAACTGGAGGATTTACAGCCTTTAAAATCCTTCTTCCACTTTTTGCCAGTCCATTGGAAGCAATGTGAATATAATGATTAACGAAATGCGTCATTAAAGCTGCTGAAAATGTATCACAAAACATTTAAGTTTCAGGAAAACCGAATTGGCAGTCGAATTCTCTTCATTAAGTAAATTATGTATGCTTCCTGAAAAATATGTAAAAACTGAGAATCCATTTCTACTGTATAATAAACTTCGACCGAATTCTCGAACTTTCGCTCTTAAATGAGTTAAGAGTAAGATTATCCACAATTACCAAATGCATTATATCCGTTGACCAGGGCCTGATTTCGACTTATGTGTGACGTCGCTCCGGAACAAGCCGAAGTGGAGAAGATGTTGTTAATCCGGATATCTTACAGAGGTACTAGTCCAGTTCATCTAAACTTTTGATTCACATCAGCTTGCGTACATATGCTTTCCATATGACCCAATCACTTTATGTTATGAAATAGCAGTCCTTACTTAGAATAGTTGTAAATACATCGTTATCTTGTTACGGGTAATGGGTTTAACGCCATTTTGTAGCACACAATATATGGCGGAGAGTATATCTGGTGGAGTAAGAACCCAGGAAATCCCCAGTAAGAAGTACCGAAACATGGGAAGCTACTGGCAAGCTTTCTTCCATACCAGTAATAACCGAGCCAGAGACTCGAACCCACGCCGTCAGAGGTGAGATGGCACTGATCGGTAAAGGCATGTCCTTCTTTGTTAATAGAACGGTAGATTGGGGTGGGGAATAACGTGTTTTAGTGCAGCAAATGGTTGAAACATTACAACAATTAAAACAGAGGGACTTCCCCTTCCCCAGTAGAAGGGGTGAGTGTATTTATAACAAGGATGGTGCGGAAAATATAGCTCTTGTAATTCTCTCTGAGCAGAGGTGTCATTAGAGGTTTGGCGCGTACTGATCACTATAAATATTTCCTTCCAAGTATATCTAAAGCGACTTGAACATTGCTAGTTCTTTTGTATACTCTAAAAAAGGGTTTCGATGCAGTTTGCCGGAAAGCAAAACCCTTTTCTATGCACAGCCTTCTAACAGTTGAGATGATATCAGAACAAAAAAAAAAAAAAAACAAACAAAAAACCCCAAACAAACAAACAAAAAACGAGAGAGAGAGAGAGAGAGAGAGAGAGAGAGAGAGAGAACATTCACTTCAGACAAGAGTCTATAAACCTTTTGTTCTTTTGTTTCTGTAATTCTGTGTCACATGGACAGACCGAACGGGTTCAATTGCTAACTGTAAAAGGAAACCAAAGTTATACAAGCTTGACATGTATAGTGACGTTATGAGTTATCTTCTCTCTACTCATAGCAATGAAATTATTTTAGTCAACCCCATTTGTATACTACCTCGGTACTCATATAAAAAATCAGCAAAAAGATTTTTGAAACTTAGCATTTATGACTATTTGTATATTTTATAAATGGAGAGAGAGCGAGATGATACACTGTAATTATGCTTTAAAATCTGTTGATACGAATGAAGGTGTAGCATTATTCAATTTATTCTCAAATTTTGAACAAGATCACCTTTCATTTAATAGTCTATCATGAATTCCTTAAGCTGTAATTTTCTACATTAATGACGGAATACATTACTTACACATATTGGGACGAGGTACTGATTATTCCATCTTTCCTGAGTGTAGCACTTTTAAACGCAATTTTCTTAAACCAAGCAATATAATTTTATAAGAAAAACTTATTTGGGATTTTCAGTTATGAAGGATTTAAAAATAAGTGTAAATAGATACTTCCATATTTAACCATTAAAGTTGCTCCAAAAACCATTGCTTGCATCAAGAGCAAAAACACCTTTTAAAGATGTGCTATTCTTTGGAATTTGTCCTTAAGTGTACAATGTAAAAGACAAAGCGAAACAAGGAGCGAAAATTCCATACCTGGAAAATGTGTGTCGGAAAAGGAATATTTATACATTGCACAATCTCCATAAAATTACGTGAGCAACTATTAGGTAGCAAGGAGTCCGCTTTGTAATTCTGATAGACTTTTGTTTAGGCGTAGGTCTTTTAGAGTCTCCCGAGAGTCTAGCTGAATGAGATAATTCAGCTTTTACAATATATATATATATATATATATATATATATATATATATATATATATATATATATATATATATATATACCATATATATATATATATATATATATATATATATATGAGAGAGAGAGAGAGAGAGAATGTTTATAATGTATATGATACAAATTTAATTAATAATAGTAGATTCTACGGTGGATGCAGCATTTCGCTTATTTAGAGAAGGTTTTGTTACGGTTAGCATCATGGTATTTATTACATTTAAGCATTATTGCATTTGGGCATTACATTTATTACGTTAAACGTTGACAATTTGATTTTTTGAGACTGTATGTAAACAGATATATGGAGTCACCGGATTGCCGGAAAGAGCCCGTTGATAACATGTAACTGAGGCATTTTGGATGAGTAATTAGAACAATGAAGGACTGATTTAAACGAAAATGAAATTAAATACGGAAACTGCTCAAGTTGTTTCACGTTAAACTGTAGCTGACTCAGATTCATTGCATTTCTTATTCTAGGCTGGTTCCATGATACTTCACCTTTTTTAATTTGGAATTGCTTTTTAAAGCTGTGCATTAGAGTCTGCATAATACAGAAAAATTTACAAGGCTGGAAGGGTAAAAAGAATTTAGTCATTTGACACTGCAATCTAATGATTTCCGATGAGTGAATTCGATGTTGAAGGTAAGTATTTATCATATAATGATATACATCTAGGAAATTTGATCAATCATTTAAGGAATTTTCCTGAACAACCCCAAACAACTTAATTCGTCCATGATAATTTATCATTTGAAGCCTGCAAATCTACAGTAGTATCATTCGAAGTTTGTAAACCTACAACAGTATTATTCGAAACTTGTACTATAAAAGTAAGTAACTATCACTTTTAAAATGTGATCTATGACTTGGAACAACCATGAAAATTATTTTACAGTACAACTGGATATTGTACTCAAGCATGACTGTCAAACTGAACCACTTTCACCATATCGTTTGTAAAGTTCTACAGCACGTCACTGATATCTTCATCGACGTCGTTGTCTGTTTACTTCTAATCAGTTATCGTAATTATACTCTTTATAATTAGTATAGTCAAAGAGGGCTGCAGAGCGTAATGGATTGAAATATAAAACTCTTTCTATGTAAACATGTTGTTTACAACTTAAAATCATGGGCACAATTTAGCTATGGACTACTGGAAAGTTTTTATTGACTGTCTAGTCCTACATGGTCAGTTTTAATGAGTTTAAAGTCTCAAGTCTCTGTATGGAAAGCAGCAGTCTACATTACGGAGTCGATGTTAGATGAGTTGAAATGATAGGACAAGGCTAAAGAAAAGGCTCGTTTCCATCACTCAAAACAGTTTCGAATCACCTGTTTGGATCCAGTTTAGTACACCTGCTGAATCAATTTTTTCTAATATGTCTGACAAAAATGAGCACGTTCAACAACCCAATGACGAATTTAACATGACCGATAGAAAATCACTCTTCACATGACACACGTTTCACCTCAAGTGGGCAGTGGATTACGTTAAGTTGTATCGGTAGACCAGTTTCCCAGAACTAAACGGATTATCGTCCATATTAAGAACGATCACGATCAGACGTGTTTAGCCCATGCCACCATTGGTCTCTCAAACTTGTGCAGAACCATTCTCCCCGAAACAACGAAATGGAAACAACAGTAAATTATTGTTAACAATTCTGATATAGGCAAACAATGGAGAAAAGCAGAAATCCATCTAGAACAATAGGAAGTTTCGAAATAGACCATATGTGTACTTCTTGAAATGCAACATAAAAATGAAATAAAAAAAGTCAAGTTATGCTTGCCCCTCGCCAAACTTTGAAAGTGTACCCTCTTGTCGTTCGTGGACCTGTTTTTTTGAACTAATTTACAGACGGAAAATACAAATGTGAGTGATGATTTACCAATCGTGAGTAGCATATATATTGTGGAGAGAGCCGCAGTGGCTGTTTCCTGTTTCATGGCCAGATCTAGTACTTATGTCTAACTCGCACTGATTCCAACCTATCATCATTATCTGCAAAGGGTTGAACGAAATAATAATAATAATAATAATAATAATCATCATAATAATAAACCCTTTCTTTTATGTCTATTTTTTGATCGAATTGGAAATAATTATTGACTGTTCATTAATATTAAAGAAAATTATATTTTGTTTTGGGAAATAACAGCTTAGGCATCAAACCTGTTAAATAATAATAATAATAATAATAATAATAATCTAGCCTGTTAAATAATAATAATACACACTAAGTGGTAAATAATCTCACATAAATTTTCTCGTCAATTTTATATTATAATTCTAGAATGTTGGAAGGAGTTGTGTGTTGCATTTGCTTGCGGAATAATCGTCGGAGCCATTGTGTCTGCAGTTATTGCAGCCTGTTTGTATAGGTAAGTTCGTGTAGGTGTAGTAGTGTTAATATTGGATTCTACCTGTAATTCTTGCCACCTGTTTGAATAGGTAAGTTCATGTACATATAGTCGTGTGAGTATTGGAATGTTACTTTTCCTTGTACAAAACAATGACGAGGAGAAAGTTCATAAGATGCATTTGATTCTGTTTATAAGGTGTGTGTATGTATCATCTGGTTATTATTTTTATTCGTTGTTTTAGTTCTTTCTTCTTTATTTCTATTTCGTTCAATATTTGTTTCTTTCTTTGTGTCGTCCTGTTCCTGTCCTTCCTTTGTCAGATCATTTTAATATCTTTTCTGCAACGGGGAATGGAAAGAGCTGACTAGTGCGAATAAAGTTTGATTTTGGTCTTAATCAGTTTTTCACGTGTCAACTGAATGAGGGATACACTGCAAAACCGAACGCGCAAGGTCGATCATGCATCTTGAACGCCACCATAGCTTTGTGTTCGCAGAGTTATTATTATTTGCTTCACAACTAATTAGAGTTACTTGAGCTGTCCTTCCTTGGTCAATCCATATGTTCATTTATACTGTTCAGGGTAGGTGATTTGCGAGTTGCCCATATTTCAGGACTTTCAGTGTTTAATAAAAATGTCCTTTACATTTTGTAGTTAGTGTCGCAGAACAAACAAGTAATGGCATTACTCACATAAATCAAACCAGGTACAGATGTCATAGTCATCTTTGAACTCAAAGGACGAACAACAGCAGCATAAATCTTACTGAAATAAACTTGATACTCTCTATTAATGACATACATGTTAGTGTATTCATTCATTTTATTAAGTTATTTAACTTTTGAGAAACGTGTTTTACAAGATTTAATGAAAAACATTTCATAAATCACATTTCCATGTAACAATAAGCAAATACTGTTTTCTAAATGCATTATATATTTACAACGTGATTTAAGTTACCGTCAAGTAACCCTAATCAATTGTGAAGCAAATAACACTAACTATCCGAACACAAAACTATATAGATATTTGTACGAGAAAATTAGCAAAATTTATAATTTAATAGAATTCTTGAACTTTGTATTAAATAAGATTATTTTTTTTAAAAAAAGATAGAGGGGATTATAATTGCATCACCAGTAATTTAAAATGGTAAAAAGATATCTTTAGAAACCTAATTAAAGGGTAACAAATATTGGCCTGTCTGTACAAATAATAAGGGAGTATACAGTCAAACAACACAGTCATACAGGTCAAAGAATAGAGTTCACAGCCTTTGACCTGTTACATTTTCACTAACCGTTTGAATTCCCAAAAATCTACGATTGCAATAACCGATTGTCAGAGTATTACACTGGGAAGTATTGGGTATAAGTGTGATGGCGTGCAATTTGTCATAAAATTTACCGCATGTTTGAAGGATTTTATGCTTCCTCGATGTAAAGTACTCACATTGTTGATACCAAATAAATAAATCAACCATATAAATGAAGTGAACAAATCAAAACAGATGTTACTGATCGACAGAATCGCATTTATACCGTAACAGTGAAATTATAAATGGGATCTCTTTGATGCCTCTCAGAATATGTCCCCACCTCCTTCGAAGTTCAAATTTCTATTCCTAGCAATATATTATAACAAATATTTCATGACCCATCTTACCCATACTAATTATAAAACTATACAGACTTTTGTCCGGTCTTATTTTCAGGACGATTAGAAGCTTTTTAGATTTATTCAGTGATGTTTGGGGGGTTACCTATTCCTTCAGAAATGTATAAATACGGCATAACGAAAAACCACTCCCATATTGAATGAAAAAGGGGGAAAATCACAAAAAATATCAAGGTCATAAAATAACCTTTATTAGACCTGACACTAACTACATTAATAATAACAATTTCATCATTAACTCTCTTACAGGTCCAAGAGGTCGAATTATACGGCAATTGTACGTAACTCCCAAGAAAACCAATATAACGCACGAGTGACTGAAAATTCTTCCGGATCTCGTCCATTGTCTGTTCAATACTGGTCGATACATGAAATAAACGGTATTACAACGTCATGTAGGGAGGACAACTCCCGTAATCGTGGCTCCACAAGAAATATCCCATCTTCATCAGAGGAATTTCCTCCCCCACCTCCCGAACTTCTTGCAAACGAGGAGACGTTGACGGACACAAGACCAGTTGATGGCCAGACGTCGGACGTCTTAACACCTACAAACGCATATGAAAATAGCGCTGTATTTAATCTGGCAGATCGAAGCGGATACCGGAACGTAGAGCATTCTGTAGCCCGAATAACAGCAGCAAAACTTGAGAAAAACTCTGTGCCTCAGAAATATGTTCGCCACTGCTTAAGTCGTCCCCAACTGCCACGTACGGTTGGATTTAAAACGTGCGGATATCATAATGGGTATGTTAATCGACCCTGATCCATACGTATAATAATCTGTACGGCTAACAATACTGCAAACTCTGTTTTGTGACTGAAGCAATTGTTGCTTTTATAGTAGTAACTGTATTTTATTGGCAAAGATAAACTTGCGCAAAGACAAGGTGCAAAGGAAAGGTTAACATTATATCTTTGCCAGCAGGATTGGCCAGCAAGCTATAAGATATATAAGTACCCTCTCTGTAGTGGTGTAACCATACCTGGCAGGGGATGTATTGCAAATCAATGCTAACATTATTGATAAGAAAATATAGATTATGAAATAATTTGATAACCAAATTTTGTGATATACATTATACTTGGGAGATTATTCATAAGAAATTTACTGAAACAATGTTTATGTAGATAAGGCTTGCTTGCATCATCAAACAATAAACTCTAATAATAATAATGTGTGTGTGTGTGTGTGTGTGTGTGTGTGTGTGTGTGTGAGAGAGAGAGAGAGAGAGAGAGAGAGAGAGAGAGAGAGAGAGAGACTCAGCTGAAGATGGTAGTAAGAAGTGAAATAGTTGAGTAATATAAAAACAAAATGAAGACTAATACATATTGTCAATAAAATAATATTTTCCATTATATATCAGTTCAGCTAAGAAGTTACCTTAAAGGAAACAAATTTTACAACAGCCTGACAAATATATCTGTTTTGAGAATCAGTCATATCGTGGTTTCCATAAAGCCAATCACTCTGTTGCTGCCTCCGTAATACACTACACTGTTGGAAATAATGTTAGACCGGCAATTGAGTAGTTTTGACATTCTTCGATGTAATGAGATGGAATGTGGCAAGTAACAATTTGGAGCGTTACTCAAAAGATTTTTGAACACAGATTACTTCTGGGCATTTCTCAGTTGACAATAAGTCATTGAATATTTTCAATTCCCTAAGAAAATATTCCATTTGGTTTGATTACATTTTCCAAAGTGCTTTCCTAAAGCAATATGCAAAGAACTGATATTACAATAGTTACCTAAAAATGTTATTCCAGTTTTTCACCATATGTTGAGAAGACATCGACTGGTGTCTGTTCTACTCTGCGGCGGTTCCATTGGCCGAATACCAGTGTATTTGTTCCAATACACACAGTATTATACATAGTTTTCCAATGCAGTGAAACGATGTATATTACATCATTGTTCAGAGAAGATTTATGGTACTGTATTTACAGGTGGACTTGATATCAAAGGACACATCGTATGAATTGTAGTTTGTTCGCGTCTTATTCTTCTGTATAAAATTAAATTGTAAACATTTACATTTGTTGTTTACATATTCACTTGAGTTCTTCATCCGTACAAAATAAATGCGTACAAATTAACATTATTCATGTTCTCTGCGATTTCTAAGTAGGTTTTGGTGATAGGAAGCTTGATAATAAATTTTCAGCTTGGCAGCTGTCACGGTACATATTCAAATGACCACCACCGCTTAACAAGCTTGAGGCAGCTGCTCTGGATTTTAGTGCTGTTTCTTATGTCATATGAGTCTGTTGACTATGTTCATGTACATTGTTAGTTTCGTCACGCATTGGCTTATTCTGTTGGAGTGCGTTTTTATTAATTTCCTTGTTTTAAGGAGGACAACTGTTAGACTTTTTTGCAGTTGTTTTGCTTCACTTGTACTACAATCGTCTTTTGTTTTGAGCATGACGTCATCATTTTATACTCACCAGTCGACCCGTTTATGTTAAAATGGGCTCTCATTAATCACATTAAATAACAACTCACTGGCGCTCGATATTACATTGTGTACTAGGCTTAGCAACCTGGGACTACATTCATCTTTACTTAAATGTAAATGGCAATGAAAAAAGAAAATGTTATCAGACGATGAGCCCAAGTGTGTGGAACTAACACCTTCCGGTTACTCCATCAAGACGTTCCCACGCCACTTCCTCTGAGGCGGAACTGCTGTCATCGCAACGAACTCCATAATTCAACGCCTTATTTGCACTACAACTTTGAATTTCGAACTCGCATCGTTTGAACTGGTCCAAACAAAGCCCACAATGGAACAAAGTTCCGTTTATTTTTTTGCCTCTACTGATTGAATCTCTCTTTTTGGAGCAGTTTCTTATCTCCTGGAGCCTGGAAATGCAATAGGTGACAAACTGATTAGTTTTGGAGATTTCAGGTTTCACTTTGAGTGTCCGGGAATTCCATATAAATCATGACTCCCTTGATTCTATTCACATTTTCAACTTCAAACAGTCAGTTAGCCAACCGCCCCATAAAATGGTCACATTTTAGACCGGATTCTTCATAGACCTGGTGATAATATTCTGATGTCTTCATTGGTGTCCCACGAACTGACATCAGATCATTTCCATTTCGTAAATTTGAAACAAAAACCATTATTATAATACTTCCTGGGATCACAACACATCTTTTGCTCTTTAATGAACATCAATTTAAGTAACTAATAAGGTCGACCCTGTTCAATCGCAACAACTTATGATGTAACAGGTCTTGTAGGTCATGGAAATTACCGGCAGCCATTCCGTTGGATGCGATTGTTGATAACTAGTGCTGGATTTCAGTTATGAAATTTAGTTTGGTTTTTGCCCCTGTTTTTAAATCTTACCCCTCCCCCATCTCCAACACAATTCTTATTCTGTTAAATTTCATCTTCGTATTGTCTTGCATTTATTTTATGGTCAGGTGCTTGTGTAATGCAGGAAGGACAGCAAGACCAAGGAGATAGATAATTTAACTATAAAATGAAATTGCAATGTGAGGATTCATAGATTTCAAAATTATTAATTCTGAACTAAGGATGCAATATAACATACTCCATGATTGTCGCTGCATGTCACTTTTAGAAACTTTCAATAAAGATCGCACACCCACCCACCCACACACACACACACACACACACACACATATATATATATATAGTATATAGGTATATAAGCAGCAGCAGAGGCATATATATATATATATATATATATATATATACTGGTGAATTCCATAGGTATGCAAAGGAATAGCAAAGTTACTGCTGTAATGGCATAGCATCTATATGAATACTTTAGCATACATTACTTAACATTAATGTACAGACTTGATGAAGTTAAAGCGGTTCAGATTTTGAGGTTCAGACCGCTACTACAACGAGAGGGCACAAACACTTATCATAATTTCCCGTATAGCCCAGTGAAGATAAGTTTGCGAGGATTAGTTGGTGATTTTCCTAAGAATTCCAGGCTATGTTTATTATATAAAAAAACGAAGCAAGATACCTGTATATATCCTAGCAGAGAGTCTCTATTTGAATAATGTTTACGAGAACATATACCTATTTTAAAATATTGGCGTATTGGAGCACATAATCCAATATAAATTGTGAATAACGAGTCCCTGTGTAAATTATTTGTGAGTAATGTAAGAATGTGTACTTGTTTAGTGACTCGCTCAAATATTTCCCCAGTATGTGTTTCCCCATGTAGCACTGAAGATTGATACATAGATATTTATATTTTCTAAATCCGCATCACCTAATCATAAGAGTGGTATATAAACTTGTTCTTATTCTTCTAACAAATATAGTTTTGTTTTAGAAGCGTTGTAGTTTATACACCAGTGACCATCCCAGGAAGACATCGATCGAAGATTATCATAAAGTTAGTCTCTGTCACCATTAAGATAGTTTCATACTACAACACAAAATGATGTTACATCAGCAAATAAATTTATAATAGTATTAATCTAATGGCTGATATCGGTAATATATTAGACAAAAAAGGGACAAGTACGGAACCCTGAGGTACAACATCAATTAATGTTTTTCCAAGTAGAACGATAACCCTCCCAAATAGCTCTTTGTTTTATATCGGGAAGATAATTTTTGACAAGTCTAAACAGGCTAACTTTAATTCTACATGAACTCTTTATGCCAACCGTACCAAATGATTTGGCACAAAATATAAAACGAGTTCCATTTTGTTTATACAGCTATTCATTAACAAAATTTAAATAATATATGACTGACATTTAAATCTCAAGGTTGGAACGCAAGCTGGTGTTAGATCATAAGGTCATGTCGTATTCAGACTGAATTAGATAATTACTAATAATCTTTTCAAATACTATAAAATACTATAAAAGTAACACTAGTTTGTGGGATAGGTCTGATCACGTGGATCTTTATTGTCTTATAAATTGGTGTCACATCCATTCGTTCCAAATATAGGTTATTTGAAAGGTTGGCACAATTTTTTGTTTATATTAAAAATCAGATACAATAGTTATATAACTGCTAGCTAATCTCATTCAGGTCAGAGGACTTGTTGCGATTCAATAAATGAAACTAATCAACAATCTACTGTTCCGATACGTGAATGTATTGCAATTTTACCAGAGATATTCGTGAATCAGGAGCAGACGAGACTCGTCACTTATAGTGAAAACTATTACAAGCTGTTAGTTTAATATCTGCGCCTTGCTTTGTCTGTTCTGGTATATGAAGAGAGAAAATAATACCTAATAATATGGATACGGTATTATGAAACGTTTGCGACAAATTTTCTTCTTATGTTGTCAAAACCAATATTATTTATACATATGTAGGGTTAATCCGGGTCGCCAGTATGGAATGCGCATGTATACACATTTACGAACGCATGCATCCCCCCCCCTCTCTCTCTCTCTCTCTCTCTCTCTCTCTCTCTCTCTCTCTCTCTCACACACACACACACACACACACACACACACACGCACACAGACACTTGCTTCATGAAATAAGGTACGGTTTAGAATACTAAGTATTGTCTGACCTTTTGCTTGAAAAGATATTTACTGTTGCTAAGAGATACTGAATATCTAATTTAAAGTAGCTTTTCGGATTTCTTCAACCTAAACCTAAAATGCATATCTGGGCGAGTTTTTGATTAGAAATTCTGTACCTGCGGTTAAATGGTTAGATAAGGAGTTATGTTGATAAAAATCAAATATCATATCAGATATTATAAAAAGAAAATATTTAACATATGTTATTTTCAAAAACGAAAAATGCCTGTAGGCCATGAATGAATCAAATCATTGTCTACTGGTTCATGCTTATCGTGTTGAGAAATATTGCGTCTGTTAAGACCATTGATGAGATACATATTTGTCCTTTTTCTTTTCTTCTGTTCCACTGATCAAAGAGCCATTTCGATGGCGTGGATACACCATTTTATTGTCTTTTGTCCCTATTTAGAAAAATAGAATATTTGTCGCAAACTTCTTTACATAAGAACTTGACTTGGCGAAACTTTATATAATATTCCTAATAATTTTGAAATCTATGGATCCTCAAATGATATTAATTTAACTACACACATCTCTTTATCAGAATGTATTCTATTCACTTCAAGGTAGAGGAATACAACTGTACAGCCTAATTCCGCATTTTTGTTTGAGGGTAAATGTATGATGTGAATAAACAGTATCACTAAATCACCTAAATAGATGGCATATCGTTTTACTGTAAGGGAAGATATACGCCGAATCATGATATGCACTCGTTCGATAAACTTCATTAAATTAATTACATGCATACATTTTGTGCGAGCACTTATGTAGGAGAACGCACAATGCCTGTGTCGTGAAACTGGCAATAGGGGCTATCACGGTTTAGTCCTGTCAATTAACCATTGAACATAGCCTGATCTTAACGGATGGGTGGGGGTGGGGGTGGGGGTGGTGAGTGAGAGAGAGAGATTGTGTTTTTAGTAGCATTGTACGTGTGAATATATGAGTCTGCTGCATTGTCAGTTGCAAGTCATCGGTTATATGCGGTTTTCTTAATAATAAATGTTTGTATAGAATATTGACAACTTCTATTTCATCTAATGAAGTTGCGAATGCCACCAATAATAATAAAATTCTACCATCAGCTGTGAAGAAGGTATAACGAGACAAAACAGCGGTGTCAGCTGATGCGTTGTCTATGATAAGTTAGTTGGCAGGTTTTTGTGGCATTAGATTCAAATTTTTTTTTCTTACATTTTCAGTTATTATTATTATTGTTATTATTATTATTATTTTGTTGCTTCTGTTTCGATGTTGTATGGTAAAAATGTGTGTGAAGATGAACTGATTTACCACTTAAAAAATAAAATCTATTATGAATAAATACTTGTTTTATTTCATATTCGACTGTAAAATACAAGTTTGCAAAAATTTAAGAGATGCAAAAATATAGCGAATATTGCATTCAAATCATGTACATCTAAACCTTTACCAGTCGCCAAAAGTCGTTAACAGAGAAAAGGAGTTAATTCAATTTATTGCATATCACTCGGATATATGGAGGACGGATTTTCCCATTTGCACACTGCAGTGTGAAAATATTAATTGTAGGCATTAGTTATTAACTTATTTATGATGAATGTATATCACGTGTGGTCAATAGATTTGTTGTCGCTTCAAAATGGCGTGAAGTTAATTGTTTTCCAAGAGAATGTAAAATAAAATTTTATACGACAAACGCCTTTGATATACTCGTACAAAACCAAACTTTCCAAAAAATGTTAACGTAAGTTGTCGCAAACAACATTTATGAGGTCAGAAAAAGAAAACCACAGTCAAAATATCTGCATTTGGACAGAATCTGGAACATGTGAAGTTCCAAAATAAAGCAGCTCAAAGGATTCGATTTTAAGATTTGGGCTGATTCAGAAACGAGTCAGAGTAATCAGCGTGTACATACCGATGGGCTTTTAACACATTGTGCAAATGAATAGTAGTGGACCAATTTGTACCTGAAATTCATAATTTTTTATTCAAAGAAAAACTAAAGTGTGTAAATAAAAAGAGATTCTGACAATCAACTGATTAGTGTATTGAAAACAGAAGAAACCCCAAAAGGTACCATTCATAATTAGCATGCAGGTAGATATGGTAAAAGAAGGTCTGCAGGTTTTATCTGGTATGCTAAAGTGTTTTATTTTGTATAGAGCCTTTTTTCTTTGCAAGTGCGAGTTCAGCAAAACTAGATGACAACCACGAACGTGAAATAAAGTTTTTGAATAAAAATGATACAATAAAATCGTACAAATATTTCAAAGGTTTTGCTAAATTACTTTCGGAAAAAACTTGTCCTCTACAAAACGAAAATAAATAAATAAAAATGATAAAACGCCATTACCATTTCAAACATTTTACTCCGGAATCCCTTTTCAAAAGTTACCTATGATAATAGTTGCAAAGGAACATTATAGTTCTTCTAACGTCAACTATTTTGGTGCAATTGTACAAGAAATGAGATAATTCACGCAAAATAAAGTCAAATTGCTATTTATCATCAAATGGGAAGGAAAATGAGTCATTTGCATGCATACTGTTTTACTGAAATATCTCTGAAACACGACGTCGTGACTGATCATCATCCTTTCTAACAGACCAAATTGTAGGTTTGTGTGACAATGTGACATCCTTATTGCTTGGCATAAATGCATTCAGACTTTTTATCATAAAGGTATAGAAATGTGTCTGTATGTGATTCCATGGACACGTTCCTTTTTGCCGCGAAAAATTCAGCATTATAGTGTAATTAATAAGAAAAAAAAAAAAGATCTATGGATGATTTTTAACTTGAGAGAGGAAATAAACTAATAAGTATATTTCAAAATTTCTTCTATATAAGCTAATAAATAAGGATTTAGTGTATTTCCGACTTGGAATCTAAAATTTAAGCTTTGCGAGTGCAACATATATTTGTCAGAATTGGTTGTTGCAAAAATTATAACTGCAATAATGCACCAAATCTAACGTTAGTGCAAGTAAGGACCCGGAAATTGGTATCTTAATTATATTAAATTACACTCTTTCAAAGCGCTCATATTTTTAGCACATGGTATGAATTATTTGGCGTCGTTTAAATGTCAGGCCAGACTGAAACGCAATCCTACCTCCACTGCAAAGTCGGCGTTTTGTTAACGACGTTAAAAATTCATTTGACAGAGCTATGCTTGCAAAGAAACAATATCACAATTTCAGATGAGGAAGAGAATGACTAATTGGCACGTCCTTGCTCATTGATATAAATCGTATTGAAAATGACGTTGTACTCTGTTAACTAGTGTCAAAGTTCAAATTCAGTCCTTATAGAAGGAAAATATATTTTTTATTGCACAGGTTTCTGAATATATTTTGTATGGATAAGCAGGATTCCGAAGAACATTTTGTATGAATACACAGGATTTTGAATATATATATATATATATATATATATATATATATATATATATATATAGTATATATATATATATATATATATATATATATATATATTAGTGCACCACTGTAGCGTGTACATTTCTGTACCAGATTATTTACATGCTTTTTCACTCAGCAATATGGAATTTGCCACTGATGGCAATTAGGCTAAGGAGATATTGGCAAAGAATGCGAGCTTTTCCTGAAATATATACTACTTATCTTTCACTCATGGTACATATAACAGCAAAAAGAAAATGTAAATTATAACATGTAGAATCTATTGTACCTTTCCGATGAAAACGATTTAAGATTTACATAATATATTGCTGCAAATGCGATTTCAGTAAACTTAGACTATAATAAGCGATATTAACTATGTAATTTAAAAGAAAGAGTATTATACACAATTTTCTTTTTATGAAATTGAAATTTCTGTATTTCTGAAATCAAGGTTAGGAAAAAGTCGAGGAGAATAACTTACAGTTTCAAATCTTTTTAAAAAAAAATACAATTTATCTTCTAATCTTAATGGTGTCACACAAAATAGTTATTTTTCTAGTCAATACCTAAAGGTTTAGTGTAAATGTTAAGAAAAGTACTACTGGAGAAAAAAGACGAATTATGCATGATTATTACATGGGGAACGCTAAATGGTTAAGCTTTCTGTCTCTGTCGTATTATTGTAAGAATTTCAGTAAGCCTTAAGTTTCCAGTCTATCTTTGTTAAATACTATTTCAAATTCTTGAACAATTGATTAGCATTTTTAGGTCTGTACTGACTTGCACGCATGCACTGAGTTTAATCGTTAAACCAGGTGAAACAATACGATACTTGAGCTTCTTTTGTTATAAACCTTAAAAAGTGTCGTCATAGTCAAATTTGCGTGCAAGTATTTTGTTTTTTGGTGTTTGGTGTTGGAGAGAAACTATTGATGTAACTAATATGTATAATATTGAAAGTCGAATTAGCTTGAAGGAAATATAGTAATTATCAGATAAAAAAATTTCTTGGTAAATCTTACTCTGATACGCAAGTTTGAAGTTCGTTTCTTATCTTAAATTTGAAATTTACGAACGGGGATTTAAATGCTGCGGCTGTTAATATCAACAAGAAATGTTGGACCAACTTATGGCAAAGGAACTGCAATTACATACAATGGCCTGTTGAGGAAATAGGAAAAAGGCCTTGTGAATTATTCTAAACTGAGTACCAATAATCAGCACACCACATTTTAATAGCCCCAGGTGCTGTCTCATGGCAAGCATTAGCTTGACCCACTCCATTATTACAAAGGTAGCTCCTATAGTATATAACCATGGCAAACAATAGCACTATTATCACATTAAGGCCCATAGTAAAACCATTGGAAGCGCGACGTCGATCTACTATTCCACATCAGTTCCCAGAACACAAGCTCACCATGCATCCATTATTGCTTCATGAACTCCCAAGTTAAAACCATGGCAAGCTCAACATCCATCCGCTACTATCACAGTTCCTCCAAGAGTAAATTCTGCACTAGCTCAACATCCATTAGCTACTACCAAATGACCTCCAAGGGTAAATTCTGGGCAAAGGCAATATCCATCAGCTAATACCACATGACCTCCAAGGGTAAATTCTGGGCAAGCTCAACATCCATCAGCTAATACCACATGACCTCCAAGGGTAAATTCTGGGCAAGCTCAACATCCATCAGCTAATACCACATGACTTCCAAGGGTAAATTCTGGGCAAGCTCAACATCCATCCGCTACTACCTCATGACCTCCGAGGGTAAATTCTGTGCAAGCTCAGCATCCATCCATAGTTATGAGTTTCCAAGGTAAAACTTCGAAACACTTAGCATAAATTCATACACCATTACCACATTAATTAACATGTTAAACTAGGACAAGTTTAACATACATACGTTCACGATTACCATATTGGTAGCCAGGGTAAAATTATGGCAAGTTTAACATGTACACATCAATGAATACCATATTGCTCCAGGGTAAATCATGACTAGCTTAGTATGTATACATCCACATACTTCTCTCACGTATAACTATTCCAAACACGCAGTGGATAAGCCCAAGACTTAGCTATTTACCTTCATTTGTGACTATAGACTGTGATTAATTATTTCAAACATTTTGATTGGATTGTACAAAGTTATCACATCTAAAAATTATTCTTTCAGTGGCCAGTTTGTACAATTGACTTAGCACTAATGTTGTTGCAGCTGCAGGTATACAAGCACCTTTTTATTCCTGACAAACTAGTTTTTTGGGCAATAAAAGTGCTAGAATTCATTCGGCTACTTAGGTAGGAGTCAGACAAGAGTCAGCTCTCCTTAGATAGATGGATTCACGCTAAATTCCATCCTTACTTCAGTTGCTACTCCTGCTCGTGCTAGGACACATGCGTTGGTGTACCACACGTGTCTTTTGATGTTTGGAGTAATTTTATGGAGTTTTCTCATACAGGAAATTATGCTCCAGCTATATTTTTTGTTGTATTGTTCGTGTTCGTGACAACTAATATTTATACTTAATTACTCTAACCTCGTCTATCGAGTAATACAGCGTAATTTTTTTCGTAGACATTGGTGCTAGTCATTCGAGTCCGCTTCAAGAAGTTCACGTCACTCTTGACGGTCTTCAATGTATATGCTATCGTTTCGCTCTCTGTAATTACAAGTCTTAACACTAATTGCAGGTCTAAGTGCACGAGTGGAAACGCATAAATATGGCAGATGATAACAACATTACTTGCATGACGTGTACTCACTGCAATACATGCGACATGTATGGCAACTATATAGGCAGCAATCTTGGCGGAATTAGGTGCGCTTGAGAAATCAGAAAACGTAAGATGAAGGATGCGGACTAAATCAGTTTTGCAGCAGTCGCAACGCCGCCTCAGTTAACAATCATTTACACTTAGAATTCTGAAAGCAGAGGGTTTTCTGGTAAAATAAAACTTAAGCGGGCCAGGTCATCACGTGTGTCTCATACGGCTCCAACCATTACGATCGGAACAGATTTCTCGACGATACCTACCCGACCAATTCTAATTTGGCATGACTACCCGTTTGGATTACTAACAACACTGATCGGTAACGGTTAATACCAGCTCTTATTTGGATTCACTAGATGCCTCAAGGGATCAGGCCCGGTGATTAATCCGTTCTTACCACGTTCTGGCATGGGTATGTACCTACCCGTCAAATTTCCTGTCTTATCCCATTCCGTTTTCATCCAACATGCAACGACATCGATGATCGAACAGTTTCTGTCAATACTGGGTTCTCGATGACAATTCGGACCCATGACTTACAACTCCATCACTGGTCCCAACTGCATCGCGACCTGACACTATCATGGCGACGATATAGTCCATGTTGCCAAGAGCACCCGCAGAATTATTTGGGGGTGGGGAAAACATGTAGTGGTTGATCAGCTATTAAGTTTTACGGCCAAAATGTTTAGAACTGAAATCCGAGCGGAAGAGGGAGTGTCCTATGTGCGGGCGCCCATTCCTGATGCACAGTCCCGGATGCCTTTGCACATTCACGGATCATTGGGGAGTCAGGGAATACCAGATGGCTCCAGTGCCTGCCCTGACATCTTCACATGCAGGCACCATCTAAGGCAAAAATACAGTCCTTGATGCCCAGCACTATCCCCATTGGCAAGTTACTCATCTACAGTACCAGTTTAGGTTCCGTTACATCTTGGTACCTTCTATACCAACGATACAGTTCCGGTTTGTCAGTACCTTTAAAGTACCATTGATGATTCACTCAGTTAACTGCATGAGATCACAGTGTATTAATCTGTCCGCACATAGAGTTTTGTTTGCCTCTTATCTTGGTCGACTTCGCCAGCTTCATATAATGCATCGAATACATCTCACAGCGGTCTTCTACATTAAGGATTCACACTCTTCGATACCCGATTTAGAAGGTGTCCAGAAAATGCGCAGCAATCCACGCTTCAATTAAAAGGGTTTTCTAGCTCTTGCCTCATTGTTTCTCTGCCGTCAATACCAATGTGAAAGTTGCCCCATCTGTCGATTTGAGAGAGGAGAAAGATGAATCAATATTCTGACAGGTTGCACGGTGTAACTTTATATTAGTAATTTAACTACAGTCAAATCTCGCCCGTCGACATTCCGTTGCTCATGCATGGGAGTCTTGCGGATGGTACGTGTTCAAAATAGAGCAGCACAATACACGCATGCGGTGAATTTAAAACTGGCAACGAGAGAGAGAGAGAGAGAGAGAGAGAGAGAGAGAGAGAGAGAGAGAGAGAGAGAGAGAGAGAGAGAGTTATATACCTCATCGCCTTCGTTTAGATCATTATCGGACCGCACTTACATCCCAACCGTTGTCGTCTAATCTGCTCTTCCATAGTCATGCCAAGGAGAAGACTATTGCACAGGTTCAACATTCAAGATCGCAACCGAGGTTCGAGAGAAGAGCCCATTGAAATAGGAAAGTAGTCCAACAAGCTCTTCTCGCAGCCAGGATCATATTCTTAAGGTCTTCTGCAGACAAGAAGAGAAGAGATATGGAGCATTTATGTTTCCATTTCTCTCCCTGTTATCCTCCACATCGCAGATATTACTCCGTGATCAGTCCGCCATTTTCTCACATCTTGGTTAGGGAGAAAACTAAAACACTTCAACACAGAGTTGGATGAAATATGTCTCTACGATCTGTGGGTCTTGCAAATCATCTCAGAGGACCTTCGTTTTAAGTCCAGCGCTCCGCACCATTTTCAAGGATTCATTTTTGCTCCGTCCGTCCAGTGAGATCCATTTCAAGGCTACGTTCTGCAGCAAGATATAAACTACCTGCTCATAAATGGGCACTAGAAATTGTTCGAAACACGAATTCCTTCTGAATACTCTAGACTGTTCTTGGTGTCAAAAGCAAATGGCACCTTTCGCCCATTCATAACTTTAAGATATCTCAACCACTTGTTTTGGGCACATGGTTCAAAATGGAGACACCATGACTGGTTTTCAGTGAGTTCCAGGACGGATACTTCGCCGTTTGTTTAGACTTCCAAGACGATACATTCATATTCCGATTCAATTATCTTTATTTATATTCCTGATGTTCCCTTTCAGGGACAGAATGTGCCAATTCAGAGCCCTGCCTTTCTATCTGAGTACACATACATGGATTTTCATGAGCATTATAGACAGAGTCGATTAGCTCTTTGCAACCACTTCCAAGTCGGTATCTTCCAGTCAACTACGGGACGACATTCTGCAAAAGAAACATGAGAGTTATATTCTAGATCCAGACAGGAAGTTCCTTATTTCATTCATCACCGTCCGGTATTCATTGTCAGCAAGGATGATATAAACATTTACCCACATAAAGAATTCAAATCGTTTCTGGACAGGATATCTCTACCTCAGATTTGTGTCTTGAAATCATATCGACTATGTCTTCTATTCTCTTACAGAATATATTATCAGCCCTGAATTTTTTCGCCTTTTGGGACTCCTCATTACGGCAGCGAATATCATCGTCCAGGGCAGCCTATTTATGAGACCACTGCAAATGATTCTCTTGTCCCAGTAGCAGGAAAACATGATACCTGGCTGGAACATTCAACAGATTCATAATGACGTGTCATCTCGAGAGGAAAGCAATTTCCCTACAAGCGGCGTATGGGCATACCGAGTTTCTAACTCCTGCCTACATCTCTCGCAAGATATGAAGCTGTTTCACCTACATTAGGGTCTATAATATAGACCTTATCAGTGGTAAGGGATTTAACTCCTGCCACCACATGCTTATTCTCCTAATGTATTATTATTGGGTTATGTATTTGAAGAAGAAACATTTGTTTGGAGTAGTAAAATATGCTTCTTTTACAATACTCAATACAGGCACGCCATTCCAGCCTGCCACAGCAACATAAAACCTGAGCGCGTGCATATCCATTCCTGCAGAAACTAAAATATGAACGGGATTTAGCTCCAGCCCCTCTTTTCGAACGGGAGAGCATTCTTGTCTCACTCCAGCCTTGATGGGTAGGAGACTTTTAACAATTTTATTACTGAAAACATCTTCAAAGGGCTGGATTTGCACAGTACTGGCAGAATCCCTAATTTGGTTTGAATATTTCGGTCTGAACCTATTCTAGCGGTCTAAATCGAACTCCAGCCACATATTCCCACGAAAAGGACCGAAAATAAATATTTTTACAACAAGAGTTCAGAACATACGTACATGTATTACATATTTTCTCTATGGTCTCTAGACAGGCTATGTGGAGCAATCTCCCGTTATTGTCTCATGCATTATGCTGATTCCGCTGGACGAATTTCATGTAAACATATTTCAGGTCCAAGCAGACATTATAGGAGGCCAAATAAAGGATCAAATTCAAAATATTGAAAGCAGAGGAACTGCTTGTTCATTTGTGGAAATATGAAACATCTACCGCTATGTTTTGTATAGCATCAGTATTTGCCGCATGTTTCTACCGCTGTGACTTATACTATTCCTTGTCTAGACACAATATTTCCTGCAACAAACTCAACTAATTCCGTCCAAACCTATCTTAATGTTTAAGAAATCCCTGACTAAAAGAGCGTTAAAACTGGGTTATAATAAATTGTTTATATCATCCATCATACCTGTACAGCCAATACATGCACATAGACGGTATGCACAGGAATCCTTCTATTTCTCCGATTCTGCATGACGAATTTCGTCATTACTTCTTCTGGGTTTTGAACATATTCCTAGATATGAAATCTCAAATAAGTCTTCATCACAAAATACTTGATGACGTTAGAGTCCATAGGTGGGATTAACATGAGATTTATTCATGGGCTTTGTAATAGCTACCATATATTTAACCTACTTGTTCTGCAAATCATCTTTATGAATTTCTTTACACATTTCCTGCTGTTGGTGTAGAACCCTGACAGCAATTTTGAATGAGTTGAAACCGAAATTCTCTAAACAGAGATCCACCTAGTACAAATAATGTTGGCATCAAGGGTTCCGTCTATATCGTTTTATATAGCCGGGATACGTAAGCACACTCCTGTTTCTCTAAATAGTTCGTTTGAGTGTTGATCATTTTACTAGATACAAAGTCTCAAAGAAAAATGCATGTCAAAGTCCTGTGACATGTCATATGAACGTCCTATTATATCAATCATCTAACGAGCTCTATTATAACTACCATATATTTAGAGATGACATCTCAGATTTTGTCTAAACGTGTTATACACTGTTGAAGAAAATCCTAACTGGAAACTTTAATTTAGAAGTTTCATTCTCTATTCTCTAAGTATTATTTCACGTAATACAAAATATTGATAGAAACTGGTCCACTGTTTATCTGATTTACTCTGCCGGCGTTCTTAAGTACCTTTATATTTCTCAGATTCCGCTCGATGAATTTCTCCTTCTTAAGCAGCACGAAGTGAAGAGGAGTGGTCGAACATAAAATTATAAGCAAAATGTGAAAATAGGACCCACATGGAAATCCTTTGAGGAGGGGTTGTTAGGATTCATGAGTAGACTTAGGATGTAATCTCCATTTGGATTCTTTATGGACTTTGTCATAGCTACCGTAACACTGACTAACTCCTTTCTCAAAAATCGGCTGGACGAATTTTCTGTAACTAGTCCAGTTTTTGGAGCAGATTCTTGACAAGAAACTTTCAAAGAGGGGTTGATATAAAATTATTGTAGTAATGCAAAATGCTGCTGGATTGTATCATATTTAGATACACTGTAGCCGTGAAGATCCCCCAATTTCATCATCTTGCCTCTAAGAAATACATTGATGATTGGGTCCATAATGAGTTGGCAGTCTAACAGCTACCAGCTACCATATATTTCACCGCCAGTATCTCAAAATAATCTGGACGAACGTTTCTCCAAACTTATCCAACTTTTAGAATAGATCTATGAGTTAACTTGGTATTTAATGCTAGAATAATTGGTCGGATATACTTACATAGCCGGTACAGATAAAGTCCTTCTGCGCCTTTCCTGGAGTCTAATACATTTACTAGATGCAAAGTTTCAAGAAGGGTACACGTGAAATTCAATCAAATAGGGTATGTTAGAGAGTTTGCATGTAGGCGTTGTTGTTGTTAAGGGTTTGATACCATTTTTCAGTACATATAGGCTATTTCAGGCTATACATGGCGTCCAGTAAATCTAGTGGACGGAGAACTCGGAAAAACCCAGGGATAAACCGCCGACTCATCGGAAGCTGCTGGCAAGCTTTCTCAAATATCCATACTGGCTGAGCCAAAGATTCGAACCCACGCGGACAGAGAAGAAATTTCTGTGATCAGCAAATGCAAGACCACTTGGCGTACAATTTAAACTCTTTTGTTGCTTTATTATTGGTAGATTATATTTTACCTACCATATATCAAACCTCCTATATTTAGAAATCGGCTTGAGAAATCTTAACAAAACTTTTCCAATTTTTGTAGCAGATCCATACCTAGAGACCTTGAACGAGAGGTTGAAATCAAAATGATTTTAGTGGGGGTTTACGAAATGCTGAATATTATGGACTCTGTATCTACAATAGCTCTTGACGAATTTCATCAAAACTTCTGGGTGCCAAACAGATCAATAGATGCACCATCTGAAAGAAAGATTTATATTAAATTCCTTACAGAAGAGTATGTTTGGGTCCGGTCTAGATGTAAGATTTCTCTTTGCCAGAAGGGCTCAAAATTTGGATTGTTGATCACTAACCCACAGGATCACTAAATAAAATTCTTAATGATCCTACTGATAAAATCAATCAAAAACAGTTCATTTATTAATGAAGGACATCAGCTCAAAACAATACCAACCAAATGTCTCTCTCAAGACTCACGAATGAAGTAGTCAGAGCACTTGCGTATTTCACTGAATACTCGGTGTGTAATGTGTACAACATCACAGCCTCTTTGAGTCATACGTCAGCCGTTTGCATTTTTTTTAATGAGCATTTATGGTACTTCTTGTTAGTGTCTTCTCTTGATCACATTTGCGATCGCACTCTCTGTTTCTTGTCACAAATTTCAGCTGTTTGAATGTGGCTTCTCGTCCTTCTCGTACTTCCATAATAATAATTGTCACAATGCATTGAATGTGTATCATCAACGAATGAATATAAAATATGCCTGGCTTCACGTAATGCAAAGTTTTGATTGAATTGGCCCTCGATGTACTTGGTTTAAATAGTCAGTACTCATACGGATCGTACATTAGGCTGGACGAATTTTGTACATTCTTCTTCTGAGTGTCCAAAGTATCTCCATGTATAAAATTTCAAAGAAGGGTCTGGATAGATTTATTTGAAGGAAGCGAGGATGTTAGGGTCGATATAAATTTAACATAAGTTCAATCCTCTTAGGGCTTTGTTACAGTTTCCATATTTGTAGCCCCATGATTTTCGAAATCGGCCCAATAATTGTTTCATTAAACTTTTCCTACTGTTTGAGCAGATGATAGCTAGAAAATATCAAAGACTGATAGAAACCAAACATTCTAGGTAACGTATGCGTATTACAAAGAGTTGATATAACTGGTCCACCGTGCAATTCCATTTTTACGTACCCGATACCCATAACGGCCCTCCTAATCCTATTTCCTTGACTCCGCTCGACAGATTTTGTCAATACTTCTCCAGGGAATCGAAAATGTCATAGATACAAAATGCCAAAGAAGTGTTGGTGTGAAACGTTTTTGAGTAAAGGATGTTAATGTTCATGCATGGATGTTAGTTTTAACCCTTTTACGGGCTAGGTATGGCTTCCATATTTTTAGTCCCCCATTTCTCGACATTGGCTGGAAGGAAATTCCTCTAAACGTTTCCTGCTGATGGAGCATTTCGATAAGTATAAACTGTTAAAGAAGTTGAAATAAAAATTCATTAAGGATGATCACTGTTGAAAGAATCGATATACAAATGCAATCGTGGATTGGGAATTTCTACCATCATACTGACCGGGTCAATTGTAAGGCCTTATGCCTTAAAAGCAATGAGGAGTGGGCTGGTTTGTTTTTTTTCCTCTGCCACTGACACGTAAAGAAAATGACTTGTGTTAAGAATGCAGTTAGGCATTCACTAGTATTGTCCATGCTTACAAGGAAAAAAATCATCGATATAATTTGTATCTAATTTTGAATCCAATTCTCAATTCTTCACTATACTCAGCAAACATGTTACGGAATAGTGTGTCCAAATTACATTTGCATTAGATATCATCGCAAATGTAGATGAGTTTTGTTCCTGTGTACAGCTTATCCCGGGGTGTATTAGTTTTATCCTTATCTATTCGAAATACTAATTTCTGATGCATGAACAAAGTTCTTAGTCTGTGGATTTGACCAAGAACATTGTACTTACAGTTATATTTTTATGAGTATAAACACAATAAGATTAGTCTTAAAAAGAAATTCTCCGCCTTTTGGAAGCAATCTTCACTTGTAAGAGCTCTTGCGGGAAGTCGTCTAACTCTGGGTTTGTGTACCTGGAAACTGCAGTCAGTGCTGCTGTTGGTTCGAAAGATGGTGTTGGTTTGCTGGACCAGCCCGTCTTTCACAATAGTGGTTTCTGAGGGATTCTCCTGCAGACTGGAAGGAACGGACCACGCGAGGTTGTTCCTTAACTATTTGTCAATAACACTGATGCCACAAGATAAATATCATCAACCATGTTGATGAAATAGTTGTTGTTGCTGTTGCTGTTGTTGTTGTAGGCTAATGCCATTTCAGCACACGACAGGCTATAAAATGAAACAAATGTAAAGCTCCAAATTTAAAGGGCCAGGCCAAGGATTCGAATGCTTCTTGAGAATCTGGTAAAATTAGTAATTCTTGAATTTGATACATTTTGGCATATATTTAATTTATAACACCGGACAATAGTCTGATCATTTCTCTTGTTATGTACGTTTATTTTATATTTTGGTTATTGACCTTTGTCCGTGATTGAGGGTAAAGTTTTTGCCAACCTGACCATTGTCATGACTGAGAGTTGTGCTAACCTGAATCTTGTCTCGTTGTGTATCATAATTTAAATTAAAAAACCTGACCTTGTTTATGAGTTAGCGATGTTTCCCAGAAAATACTATTGCGTCAAAGGTCAAGTGACAGTCTGCTTATAATGGAGGTGGTAAATAGATTATTCATTCTTGTTTTAATATCAGTCATTCGGAATCTAGGATCATAGTTTATAGGTGTGTTCTGATATAATTTGAGGGGAATTATTTATCCAAATTATTTATTGGAATTACATGGTGCTCTTTGACCTTTTGGACTAAAACACTACTTTGGGGGGGGGGGGCTCCGAGTGGCCAAGTGGTCTAATGCGCTCTCCGTTACGGATCACTACCATCTCACCTCTTTCTGCGTGGGTTCGAGTCTAAGATTCGGCGAATGTGGATATGTGAGAAAGCTTGCCAGTAGCTTCTCGTGGGTCGGTGGTTCTTTCCGCGGATTTCCCGGTTTCTTCCTCCACCATTAATACTGGCCGCCATGTATAGCCTATCGTGTGCTGAAAAATGGCGTTAAGCCCCACAACAACAACAACAACAACTACTACTTTGGGATTACTGAGGACTCATTAAACGTTATATTGGATTATATAATTGTAATACATCACTACATTCAAGACGAAATAATTCGGAACATTATATACTTTTGGACTTGTGATATAACATTTAGGATTATTTGGGACTTAATTTACAATATGGCAAGTTTCTCTTCACTTTTTACTTTATTGCTTAGAGAATTAAATTATTTGTTGATTTTACAAAGCTTGCCAGATTTACTTCTCACTGTTACGTAGTTAATGATCACAGAGTTGTAAAATAAACTAGGGACTTAACTGTGATCTGAAATTTTTAAAAACATATCAGAGATATTAAACATTGTCTTTACAATTTAAATTAACTTTGCTTTTGAACCTTCATTGTCCCTGGGAAAGATTTTAATTTCACACATATAAGAAATCATTAGTCAAACCAACAAGCATTTGTAATGTCATCTAATGTTGCGGACTTGGGGTCAAACGGTACCCAGAACGGGTTAGGGTCCATGAAAAGGGACAAGTTGCTTGAACTTGCCAGACAACTTTTGAAAATAAATTTTTTTTACAACTTTTAAAATCATATACTAAAAGGAAAGAAGCAGAAAAGAAGCAATGACAAAAATATATAAAAATATGCTTATATTATTTTTCCAATCCATTTGATTGCAAATATGCAATATCATTCACGTCGAGTACAAAAGATTGCTTGAATTATGTTTGTGGGTTTGTCACTTTTATCTCGTTTTTGTGGGTGTGTGTATGTGTATCCAGTTTTTCAATTCTTCTCTTTAATTTTTCAATATTAAATTAAATGTCCTCAGATTCTTTAATACAAGACAAGACTATTATGACCTAATACAGTTTTGAGGGTCACAAATCTTCGCATTATTTACGAAATCTTTTTTCATGATGCCAAAGGTAGAAAATCAACAGAGTACACTGCTCTGACTAAACCATCTCCAAATGTGAGAAATACAACAATCATGCCCGCCATTTCATTGAAAGTTTTTATTTATCTGAAGTTTGGACCAACAAATAAGCAGACCAAGATTTTGCGGTGTAGCAAATGTAAAAAACAGTTACAAAAATTTACAGAAATTTAAATTGTCAGCTCCTAGCATTTAAAGTATCTAACTTTAAGCCAAGTTATTTATATATCGATTCGTAGTAATGTGTAATTTATATAACGATTGGTAGCAATGTGTAATTAATATATCGATGGTAGTAACGTGTAATTTATATATCGATTGTTAGTAATGTGTAATTAATATATCAATTGAACGTAATGTGTAATTAATATATCGATTGGTAGTGATGTGTAATTTATATATCGATCGGTAGTAATATGTAATTAACATATCGAGAGTAGTAATGTGTAATTAATTTATTGATTGATAGTAATGTATAATTAATGTATTGATTGGTAGTAATGCGTAATTAATAGATCGATTGGTAGTAATGTGTAATTTATATATCGATTGATAGTAATGTTGTAATTAAAATATCGATTTATATTAATGTGTAATTAATATATCGATAGGTAGTAATATTATAATTTATATATCGACTGGTAGTAATGTGTAATTAATATATCTACTGGTCTTTTATTAAGGAATCTGAGGACGTTAATTTGATATTTTAAAATTTAAGAGGAGAATTGAAAACTAGATAGACACAATGCATCGCAAGTTGATTACATTATTAATATATAAGAATGATAGTACACATTTTGTTCTGGCAAGGTATGCTCCTGGCATAAAATACACGTACATAATTCGTCACATGGAGTAAATTTCGTCTTTTACGAACCGTTAATTGACTTATTAATTCTTTGCGTTATCCTTAGGTGTCCGCTAATTAAAATATGTACACAACACATAAAGGTACAGTGATAATTTATCAGCTATGGGCCGTTAAATGTAAAACAAAGTATCTGTTAGAGAAATAGCTAGCAGATGACCAGCTTTTTAATGGCTCATTTGCTTATTCTTCTCTTTACAAGTCATCCTTTTTTGTAGAATTTGCGTGACATACGGAATCATAATGATCTTGATAGTTGCATAATTACTATTAATAAATATCAAGGTAACCTTTATATACAGCAAACACCAAAGATATTTATGGCTTCATTATAGCTAATTTTGTTGAATTATTGAGAAGAGTTTTGCATCAATAACTCGACAATGTTCTCTGTATCCAATCATTCTTACAGGTACTGTTAATTATAAATCCATAATTTATGTGTCTATCCATTGTTTTAAACAGTGACTCATGTTGCCAATTTACTTCAAAATTTCAAATTGATTTTGAAATCATGAAATAATGCAAGCGAAAGAGTTTACGGTAACAAATTTTAGTTTCCCTCTGTGGCCTCAATAATTATGTCCAAAGGTTTCTATGAGTGGCGAATCAAGCACGCCTATGATGTACTGTTCAAATGGTCATTACATCTGATTGAAGAACATAGACACAGTCCCAAAGACTCATAATCAACAAGAAGATCTTTACAACTCCGAGATTACATAGGATCATGCCTTCCCACTGCTGTACTGTGAACGTAAAAATGTTTTGGATTAGCAAACATCATATACACCTTACTACCAATTTGATACAATAAATAAATAAGTTTGTTTAAAGAAATAGTTCATAAGTTTGTAGTTTACTAATTTGGATTTTATTCTAGTCCTAAATATTTTCCACACTACAAAAATAAATTGTCTATTAGGCCGTTGGTCGATACCTACGGTAAATATAAAAGACGGACTAATAATTCTGTGATTTTCTCACACTACAGATTGTTTAAGAAGAACAATGTGCTTTCTTGATTTACATTCATAGGGCACTTTGAAAAGAAGATATAATAAATAACACGAAGATTTATGATCCTGGAAAAAACTCATTAGGCCTCAAACAGACTGGTATTAAAGATCTGAGGAGATTAATATGATACTGAAAACTTAAAGAGGACATCTGAAACAGTGGACAGAGACAGCACGTCTCAGGGTGATCTCATTACTGGTCTCTAAAGAGTAAACAGGAGAAAGAAGCACAGTTTAATATACTGGAACCATACACTCGCAAGGATTCAATAAAGATCTACGGTCTGTATCATAGAAAAAACCCACCCACTCGCCTCCCGTCACCCACACCCTAAAGTAAATCCATAAAAGCAGACAAGCAATGAGTTGTGAAAGTGGTGGAAAGTTTAAAATTTACGTTGGGCTAGCATATATGCTCACTAACATCAGCATCATTCATTGGCTCATTAGATTTGATGATATTTGCAAATTCACAGAAAGAAAGAACGAAAGAAAGAAAGGAAGAAAGAAAAAAAGTAAGAAAGAAGGAATAAGGATTGTCATGAAGGAAGGAAATAGCTAGAAAGGTTCCGACTGAACTGCTGAGACAGGGAAAAACTTTATTACACTCAGGTTGTAGAGTTTTCATCATGTGAATTATATAAGAAAATAAAAATCATGCATATTACATCATAACATAACGCCTAACATGGATAAAAAAATCTGAAAACATAATATAATAACCTGCCAAAATGTTTCAAGAGTTGTGTATTATTTGTATTCATTCAATGATTGTACTTAAAACAGCTTGTCTTGGTAATATAATAGCGATGTATAAATATTTTCTTTCATCATGAAATAAGGACATGACAGAAGATAATTATATTCATAAACTATTTCTATTGTTTTACGTCACTGAACCATTACCCCATCTAGCAGTTTGAACCGGAAACCCATGATTTGCAGTTCTTCGCTTAATCAAGTTTTTAGATTTAGATTTTGGAAATGAGAAATATATATTTTCCAAGTCCAAATTAATTTGAAGCGACCTTTAATTAATACCTTCCGAGGACGTATTGATGTTGGCAGTCAAAACTTGTCTGTATTGATATTTTTGTCGTAGTCCTAAAGACTTTATTAATCGACTAAAATTTAAATTTCTACATACGTAGCCAAGCCAAAAATAATCTAATATAGATTTTACACGTAATAACCATTTATTGTAATAAGAATTATCACAAAAAGTCTTTGCATAAAAGATAATATATATAATAATACATTTTTATTTTTTCATAACCACTAATCTAGCCAAGTCGTTTCTCACGTGAGCTCTTTTTAATGCCAATAACTAAGGGGAACTGACCAAATTCACAATATCACATATAAAGAGGTACATTTTTGGCATTAAGTATACTTCTAAGGAAAGAAAGATTAGTTTTTTCAACTGTAATTGTTTGCTTGTGTGATTTGGATTTTTAACGTAGCTTTAACAATATTTCATTCATATCGCTACGATGTCTGCAGTGTGGCAGTTAGTTTATAGTGAAGTCTAGGACTGGGGCGTCATGCCGCAGACATGTAGCATGATGTCCCACCCAGTCACATTATCCTGACACCAGGCCGAGAGGTCCTAACACTAACCTCTTAATGCTGAACGCCAAGCTAGGCAGCTGATAGTACCATTGTTATAAGTCTTTGGTATATCCATGGTCATGTTAATAAAATTAACAGCATGCTTTCATTTTTCATGAGAACCTAATTAATTTTTTTAAAGTTAGAATGTTACAAATATAATTATTTATGATGCTTTAATCATATGTTTGATATGTCTCAATATGTCAAAGTGGTTCCGAATAGGACATTGTGAAATATATTTGTGCCAAATCCAACTTTTGGGAAAATTTCGGATTAAAATATAAAATTAAAAAACCCAACCCAAAGTGTTATAATTCCAATTTTTATGAATTGATTGCGTTTTCTACGTTTTGATTGGATGTAAACGGTCACGTGATACTGATCTGGAATTTTTTTACACATCAATAAATTCTGCAGACTACTTTTGGTTCCCTTTTTCCAGATCAATTGATGTCAAGTTTTATCTGTATCAACGCCTTACACCCTTATAATAACAACAACAAGATCCCACCCACCCACTCCTGTGATTACTGATAAAAAATGACAAGCCACAAATTAAAATCGACCATTAGAAGTTGAACAATGTAATTGCACAGACCTTCCTGCACTCCAACACTCACCCCTTTTGCCGAAGAAGGCATATGGCAGGCTTTAGAAGCCAATCTTCGGAAATTATTGCATTTCACCTCGACAACATGTTACAGCAGCGGTTATTAAAGGTCAGGGTCATATGTCAACCAAGGGATATCACTAAAAATGGACCCGATATTGCTTTTGAAAGATCCAAAATGCGTAGAAAGTAACAACGACGTTGCTATAACAACACGTGCCATACGCAAGCGTAATTTTCGAGAAAAAGGATTATTCCTGGTTAAACCACAGCAACCATTATATATTAAAATAATGATTATAACAATATATCACTGGCATGACCGCTATGACATTCTACCCCGTATCACTGTATAAAGAATCGATGAATCTTGGTTAGCGAAGATAGGGCTATGTATTCTATCGCAGTTAAGAGGCTAATGAAAGAAAACTTCCATGTACATAAAAGTGAATGTTTTGTTGATTAAATCTGCTGATCTGATGTTAGAAAGGAACTAAATCGGAATTAAAAGGATTAAATGATCATGGTTGGGTATTTATCGATGTGTAAATTTTACCTAATCACTCACAAATTAATGAAGTCCTAAATACCCAACAATGATCATTTAATCCTATAATATTTTAGATATTTACTAGTGTATTTTAATGTGCTAAGTACATGAAATCCTTTGTAAGACCAATAATCTTCCAAATAGTTTCAGGAGAGCAGTTGCTTTCTATTCGACATTTACGTGATTTCCCAAGTCCGCTAAATATGTACTCGTTGGTTGAGTAAGTGTGGTTTCTGTTTACTGGCCCTCTCTGATAAATATCTTGCCTGGGTGTTGGCATCCCATTCAAAGTTTCCCTGCCTATTATAACAATAGTGTAGCTAGAAAATTCAGTATAAACACTCCCTATTTTTATCAATAAGCTCGCTAATGTCTGCACAATGTTTTACATTTGGGAGTCAGCTATAGTGTCAGCTTAATCGCCTTACTTTGGTTATAGTTTTTGGATTACGACTTATACAACAATTAATATACATGTATATGGGCAGTATTAATGACAGTGACGATTGGAAAATATTTGGAAGATTATTGGTCTTACAAAGGATTTCATGTACTTATGTATATTAACTGGGGAGTGGTACAGGTCCTTTGGATCCGTACGGGATGGAATAAGACGCTCCCGCCCCCACGAGTCTCCCAACTATGGGTAAAAGAGTGTGATGATAGCACAGCATCACTGGGCGGAAATCTTACTCGATGAAGTCAACGGCCAGGGCGGAAAGGCTTCAAGATGAGCTCAACGACCATGTGCTCAGGGCCAGGGCGTGCTACATTATATAAGTGGATTTCAGCTGTGGTTATCCAGTCTGGAAAGGAATGGGCTCCTCCAGGCTGTATCTTGCCCTTGACACACCACATGAAGACAACTAACAATTCTTCCATACCGGATCGGTCTCAGCCCAGGTCAACAATGACCGCGCCTTCCGTTGCACATCAGGACGGAGGTGACAAATATGATACTGATGCCCCCACTACCAAGATCCATGGGAGAGACAACATCATCATTGGTACATGGAACGTTAGAACACTGAGGGCTGTGGGAAAGTTGAAAGAACTTATACATGAGTTGGAGAGGTACAACTGGAACATTATTGGTCTCTGCAAAGTGTGCTGGAAAAACTTTGGCAAAATAACAACAGATGAAGGGCATATGCTCTACTCCAGCGGAAGAGGGGACAAACACAGTCATGGTGTTGGATTTCTTGTCCACAAGGACATCGTGAACAGCATTATGGATTGCTGCCCAGTCTCAAGCAGGCTTATTACCGTTCGCCTGAGGGAGACTCCCTTCAACATCACAATCATACAGGCCTATGCATCCACGTCTGACTATGATGACAATGAACTGGATAATTTTTATAACCAACTGCAAGATGTCATTGACAACTCATCCAAGAAGGACATTCTGTTTGTACAAGGAGACTGGAATGCAAAGGTGGGAGTTGATTCACAAACTGGCAAAGCACCTGTGGACCCTCGAAATGAGATGCTAACACAAGATCTTGGGCATCTCATACATTGACCATGTAATCAAGTCCACAACAGGATCCAACGAGCCATCGGATCCTATAAAAACCTCTTGACCATTGTAAAAATGCGCAAACTGAAGTGGTACGGTCATGTCTCAAGATCATCTGGACTTGCAAAAACAATCTTGCAAGGCTCAGTGCGAGGGTGCAGAAGAAGAGGCAGACAGTAAAAGAGGTGGGAAGACAAGATTAAGGAGTGGACAGGCATGGGATTTGGAGATTCCCAAAGGGCAGTAGAGAACAGAGAAAGATGGAGAAAATTGGTTGCAAAGTCAACTGTGGTGCCCCAACGACCTCATGGGTTAAGGGATTGGTGATGAATATACATGTAGCAAATTCATCTAACGTAAGAGATTGACCATAAAATTTTCGCTGGGGTGGGGAGGGGTGTTATTTTTTGTAGCCGAGATATTTTTTAAATCTCACGTTTGCTATTTTTTTTTTACGTCAAATGCTATAATGTATATAATGTTCTATTTTGATAAAATTCAGAGCAAAATAGTTTGTCAGCTACTGACAGACGAAAATTTAGAAAAATCCTAGGTCCCTGACCGAGAATATTAAATTGTACGTCTCTAGTATAATTGCGGTATACTGTGGTACATATTGATGTTTGCTCAGAAATAACGCGGTATACCGCAGTACAAAATTTTTGTCGGCGTTCCCATTAAAGATTTTGTGGTCTAATCAGCAAGCTCTAATCTTGTTTAACAGATAATGATGAAAAGAAAAGCTGGGAATAAAGAAACTTGAGAATAAAAACAATTTAGGATTCAAAATATATAAATATTCTATAGGTAATTATACTGAATATTACTAAGAAATGCAATCGTAAAATTTACAGCATTAAAATGGTTGAATTTAGCATCTCTCTTATGCTGTGCGGTATAGTACCTCTTCCAATGTATTAGAAAATTTTAATTGCCATTTTACCCTATCCCTGGAAATTTTAAGTTAGTCATTCAATGAAAAGATTCTGGAACTTTGAAAGGTCATTTGTTTCAGACGGATTTATTCCTATGCTAGATATGTCAGCTCTAACGATTTCCCTGGCGGAGGGACACTCTACAGATATCAACGAGAGCGGTCTGTTGATAGTCTCTCAATAATAGTGAGCTAACTGCTTTATTTGTATATTAGAAACCCATTGCACATTCTGTGGACATTTCTAAAGTCAGTCTAATTCGAGACTCAAAGTACGTTGCAACGTTTATGTGAATAAACTCAGTCAATGCGCTATGTTTATACTTCGAAACAGTTCAGTCATTGTAATCAGCTTTAATTCAACAGCAAACCGAGGCTACACCAAAACAAAGCCAGAGTTGTTAAAGCACTCACTTATGCCAAAAACTGAACGCCCTGCTGCCGGTCTTTCAACAGAAAGAACCGTGATTCGGAACGTACACGCAAATAGGTAATTAATGGACTCCAACAGCTAAGTGATCCGGATTATATACACAAGGTCTGGGGCACAAAAACAACCGAATAAAAATAATTCAGACGATGTTAAATTATATCACAGCACGGCTGCATTCAAACTGATTGCAGCTTTAGAAGAAACCTATGCACTAGACTGGAATCTGGAATATGATAAAACCTTTGCTAAGGAAGTTGTTATCTGCGCAACAACTTCAATAGGGTTGGATTTTTGTTGAAACCATTGCATGATAGTCTGTACAAGCGACGGGCTAAGATGTTTGCAATTGTACAATCAACACATCATTTTCCAAGTAGAAGTGGTTATATTATCACTGAAAATGCTGCGTCCTAACTCTTGTAAGTCCATTATGACAGCGATGTATATTTGTGACAAGATTAGCTCCTTAAACTCTAGAATCAAACATTTTCCCTCATAATGAAAATTTCTTTAAATTAAGCCAATAAAAGTAGAGTAGATACCTATAAAATATGATAATCATGCCAGCTTCGGAACCACGCCTGATATTCTAACCCACAGCGGATGCGTGACCAAGGAATATCAGATGGCGTTAAACTCTAATAATTCCAATTTTAATTGATTGGACTCAGCCATACATAATGGTTACTTTACGCATGTCTTTCCATAACTGCCATTCCATAACTAGAGATATAATAAATGTAAGATCTTTATACGATATATCTGACATGTCTTTTCTAAAAGAGTCGTGGATATAGAACAGTAGTATAAACCTCTTTGATCAGTGCTTGAGGATCTTTTAATGGATTCATAGATTTTAAACACATAGGTGGACCTTAAGGTGGTGCCGATGTCTACTTCCTGGTCTTGATTCATGCCCCCATGAAACTCTTGAATTTAATATACATCAATTGGTCAGACCTCCCGGTCGAGGAAGAACTGGATTATACTCAAACATTATGTTTTGCCAGCCATGCAAGGCCCTGAACAAATATCATTGAGGTCCAACGTGCCATACCGAAACGAGAAAACAAACCACAAAATGGTCAGGGGTAAATGTCCATTCCAGGTTTTCTTTTTCAATACGTAGAACATTTTAAAAGTGTAGATGGAAGACTGCATGTTCTTTTAAGGATTTTATTGAATTGCATGTTTGTACATAACTTAGTTCCAGATGATTTGAAAAATGTACCTTTATCATGCTACTAAAAAGTCAAATTGGCAAGCTAGATGGTTGGTTGCTTAATTGATTGTGGATTTAACGGCTCACCAGCACTGTAAGGCTACATAGTGCCACAAAAAAGCTATATGATAAAAATATATGTAGAAAAAGTTTATTACGCGCGACAAAGTAAGCTGAGGATAATATATGAAAGTTCCCTATCAACTGGGAATGTAAATGATGTGTATACAAGGTAATTAACTAAAAAAAGTAAATTAGGGTGATTAACGGTACGCATGTTGCTTAAAAGTATTCAAAGTAAATATGGTCGCAAAGAAACTATATTTTAGAATAAATGTTAATTTCCTTCAAGAAATTTAATATATAGGTCAAATTTGCCATATTAAACCGTCCCTTCATGTGCTGAACATTGTGGTTGGAGATCGAAACAATCTATCATAAAGTTCTTCAAGGTGAAGGGTTCATTTCAAGAATCGTTCTTAGGTGAGTCTTCGCCATTTAATATGTAGGAGTGGGTTATATAAGTATGACCAATTCTAATATTTGCAATGAATATCTAGTCTTTAGGAATGGTGCAGTAGGAAGGAGGCCTTTCGGCTGAGGTAGGTAGTATCACATAGAGCTTGTTTTGGACAGCATTATTCTACGATGCCTGCCATTTACTAAATAAAGATTTTTTTTTTATACCAGGGAAAAATCAGTGTATGATATTTTCAAATCATATGGTTGTTGAAAATGGCACGATCTACTTTTTCATTATCTTTAATACCGACATGGCTGGTAACCAACATTATGCTATATTGTGAGAGGTACACAACTCGGTATGTTTGATGAGAATATTGGTCAATAATGGGTTTTCAGACTTCTACTGAAGTACTGATAGTAAATCGGAGAAGATGATGGAGTTTAAAATATGCTTGGTTTCGACATATTTCAGGGCAAGATCTGTTGCCCTGATTTCGGCTGAAAATATCGATGCACCGTCTGGCAAGCGAACGCTTGTGGTGTTATTTCCACTAATGAAGGCTGCATCATTGGTCATCCTCGAACCCTCAATGGAAATTCTTGTGAAATTCTTAAATTTGGAGTTCGTTCCTGATAATAGTTATGAAAAATGGAAGGATTCATCTTGGATTTGTTTCCTTCGTGAAGCGTAAAATGTACTCTGGGTTGTTCAAGACGCCAAAGAGGTGCTACAAAAGCAAAAGACTTTTGGTTTTTTGAAAGTGAAAAATGTACTGTCAAGCTTGAAGATATTCTAATGCTAAATGAAGGTATGACATTTGGTTTAGTTTTATATAATGCTTTTTATATTTGGGTTAGAATGCAGGTGCAAAAAGCAGGGTTCAAGGCTTCTGAATCTTAATTTTATGGATTATTGTACGGATAATGTTTCTCTACGATTTAAATGAGGTGGTTCATTCGTCTTAGCCAAGGAGCTTTCACCTGGGGTTGTCCTAAATGCTTCCAAACAAATAGTATTGCTTAATGGTGAATTGGGTCAAGCATCTTTAAGTATGACCTTCTGGCTGAACTGCAGACAACACAGCCATAATCCAGTTTAGATCTAAAAAAGGTTCTATATAGGTTAATAACGACTTTTCTGTCAACACCCCAGCCAGTGTGCGCTACTACTTTGAGTAAATCAATGGATGTTTCAGCATCTAGTTTTCACTTTCTTAATGTGTGGAGCGAAGGTGAGTTTTCTGTCGAAGAAAATACCTAGAAACATTGTTTCCTCAACAATCGGTATAGGTGATCCGTCCAGCGAAAGTCTAGGTAAGATGGGAGGAAAATGCTAATTGTGCACATGTAGTTCTAACCATAGTTATTTTGAAAATTGTTGAATACATTGTACTACACTGATGCAAAGTCACAATTTCTGAAAGTCAGTTTGCTTTTGAAAAACAACATTCCGTATACTTATGTCTCTATGCCTTAAAAGAAGTTGTCTCGTATTATTTAGAACATGTCAATTCTGTGTTTGCTAACTGGGACAGTTGATAGGGTCAGTCATTTTACACTGTTTAAAAAGTTGCTCGACAATTAAATACCCTTCTCTATAGTTCATTATCTAATTAACTGGTATAACAAACAGTTGTACTATTTTGGTTGGGTAAGTGCGTTGTCTAATTCCTTCCATGTAACCAGAGACGAGAGACAGGGGGGTGTTCTTTACTCTTTCTAATTTAATATAGTGATACCCGCTTCAAATCTTAAGTTGGCAAGTGTCACATGGGTTGCCCTTGACACCAAATATATGTTTTTAAAAACAATTTTAGTTTTGATGAGAATGTGTTATTAATAAGTCCTTCTATCGCAGGTTTACGGATATTATTAAAGATATTTGAACATTATGCATTTGAGAATTATATCATATATAATATACATAAATTGGTATGCATCGGTTTGCAGCCAGCTTCTTTCAGGTTAGCATCTTTCTTTATACTTCTCAGCAGCCATGCCCTTGCATATGTCAACAATTTACGAATTGTTCTTTGAATATCAAAATTATAGTATACAACTCTTGTTGCTGCACGATGTATTGCGTACCTATGTGGACAAATATTCGTGAATTTATGAAAAGAAAATTAGTCATTGGTTATAGCAATAATTTTCGTTTACTATTATGCTTTCCAAGATGGAACAGTGCCTATTCCATGTTATAAACTATCATGTATTTACTGTTGAAGAAGATAAAGAGAATGTATGTGTTTTCAGGGTAACAAGAATATACAGTTGTAAAAATTATTTTCAAATGCTGCCTTAATTAAAACCATTAGAACAACAAGATTTGACAGACCTTCCATAGTCCTTGAGAGACCATATTTGACAGACCTTCCATTGACCCTGAGATTTCTATTGTTGATACATCATATTTGACAGATCGTCTGTAGACCCCGAAAGAGCACATTTGATAGACCTTCTGTTGTCCCTGATATTTCTATTGTTGTGTAACTTTTCTGTATTACTTCCCCATTTGTTATGTACATATAATAAAACAATACCCGTTAATCTCGTAATGGGGGAATCACATGTGAGATTATTTAAGTTGTAATCGCTGCTTTGTCAATGATTCTTTCTCTTGCTATGTAGTCACAAAAAAACTGGAAAGTCAAAAATAGTTTTGGTTTCCAAATTCTACCACTTCAGAGGCCTTTACAAATATTATGATATATCTGTTATACGTGGAATGACACCAGGATACAATGCACAACAAGCTGTTAGAATCTGAAAATCTAATTGCATTTTAAATCCTATTTTGCTCCAGAACATTCTGCATTACATGCCCCTGGATCATAACTTACTCAGTTGATCATTCATGATGCCATGGTCAATCCATTTTGTATTAATCGAGTCAGGTAAGCACAAATCTCTTTGGTTATTATGCGAATGTTCTAGCCATTCATTTTGAAAAGATCATTACTTCCACTGGATATAATGATGTCCTTCTCAAGCCTTATACCCAACGATAGAAAACAACAAATGTGCTGAACAATCAAAGCATTTGGCTCTAATTTTAGAATTTCTCCTACCCCTCTCGGCTTGTATGTAATATAATGATCTACTTGATTGAGGTATTTAAATCCTCGTGTTATTTTGTCCCCCTTGTGCGGAGCTAAGTATATATATATATATATATATATATATATATATATATATATATATATATATATATATATATATATATATATATATATATATATATATATATATATGTATATATATATATATATATATTGTTACGTTTCGGTTCGTTTAAAGTAACAAAGAAAAGAGCGAAGACAACAAGCTTTGTAAGTTTAATAAAATAATTTATTTCCCTAGAAAACACGGTGAAAAGGTGAAAATATGAAATAGGACTTACGATTTGCGAACAAAATCCAAACATTTGTCCTAGAATTGTGAAAACATATAAGTCCTTTCAACAACAGTTCTAAATGAATCTGGTTTGAATCTCAATTCCGTTCCAAGATGGTGGACGATGACGTAATATGAAGTCGTTACACAAATGTCCAGAAGTTTCACTTTGAATCACAATTTGTACTGTTCTGTTTCAATTTAGAATCAATTTCACTAAATGTCTTTGTTCAAAGTAAGTTGTATATGGTTCTCCAGGGAAAACAATTATTGTTTAAAGAGTAGATGAATTATAGCTGTCATCTATAATAATATACATCTCGCTTTACAGACGGACAAATGAACAACTCTTTCCAGCACCAGAAAAAGAATTCCTTCTTCTCAAGGTATATGAACGACTCTACAAGATGTTAAAATATGACTCTGGCTACTATTTCACACATACCTGAGTATTTAAAGTGAACGAAAACGTCATTTCATGCACACGCACGAAGAACGCATGGTGATTTCAAAATCTCTCCATCGCAGTACAAAGTGTAAACAAGTATAATTAAAAATGACCTTGGCCACAACCAATCACTTTTGCCGACTGTTTACTTAAATTGACAGACCATGGCATGCAAAATCGTGCTCATGCGAGTCATATTTACGTTCTAAATAAACACGACGTTTCTTTCAAAATATCAGACCCTGTGAACATAATCATCACAACAAAAATTATAATAATGAAATAGAAAAAAAGTTCAAATTTTAACACACAAGTAATTAAACTACATGGTCGTAACACTTTCCCCCATAAAGAAAAAAGAAAGATTTATGTAATAAAGCTTTCTTTTTTACCAGGTGTAATCTATACACGAGGTAAAACAAATTACATAAGAAAAACTCGTATGAATTATAGAAAAGTGTATATGATAATATTTCTATACACGGGAAAGTGCATCTGCAATTAAATTGTCTTTTCCTTTAATGTGCCTGATGTCAAGTTGTATTCTTGCAAAAATAAACTCCACCTTAATAGTCTTTGATTTTGTTTTTTCATCCTGTTGATGAAAGTAAGAAGGTTGTGATCATTAAACACAACAAACGGAGAAGGAGCTGAGCTGATGTAAACTTCAAAATGCTGTAATGCCAGCATTAAAGCCAAGCATTCCGTCTCGATCGTTGAGTAGTTTCTTTGGTGTTTATTTAATTTCTTAGAGAAATAACACACTGGATGTTCTATACCATTTTTGTAATCTTGAATCATAACTGCTCCAACCCCAACATCACTTGCATCCACAGATAGTTTGAATGGTTGACTGAAATCTGGAGCTGTTAGAACTGGTGCATTTCTAAGTATGGCCTCTAACCTATCAAAAGCCTCTTGACATTTTTTCAGTCCAAAGAAACTTGTTTTTCTTTCTCAACAAGTTTGTCAGAGGTTCAACAATATGAGAGAAGTTAGAACAAAATTTGCGATAGTATCCCGCCATACCCAAAAATCGCATCAGCTGCTTTTTACTGACAGGCACAGGAAGATCAGAATAGCCTTGACCTTAGCATCTATAGGTTTCACTTTTCCATGTCCCACTATATGTCCTAGAAAAGTAACACAAGTACGGCAGAACTCACTTTTAGATAAATTAATAGTCAAATTTGCATCAGTGAGTCTGTCGAAGAACTTCCGAATGGTGGCTAGATGTTCTTTCCAGGTGTTGTTGTAGATGATGACATCATTAATATAAGCATCACAATTGTCTAGACCAGAAGTAATCATATTCATAAGGCGTTGAAAAGTACTTGGAGAACCCTTCATCCCAAATGGCATTACTTTATACTGGTAGAGTCCATCTGGAGTCACAAATGCCGAAATTTCTTTTGCCTTTTCCGTTAGTGAAATTTGCCAAAACCCTTTCAGAAGGTCGAATTTAGTGACGTATTTGGCATTTCCAATTTTGTCGATACAGTCATCGATTCTTGGCAATGGAAATGAATGTTTTTGTCACACTGTTCACCTTCCTATAATCCGTACACATTCGGAAAGTTTTATCCGGTTTCGGAACAAGAATAAACGGTGAACTCCAATCACTCTTACTGGGCTCTATAAAATCATTTTCCAGTAAATACTGAATTCCCTTTTTCAAGTATTCCTGTTTGAGAGGGTTCATTCTGTATGGGTGTTGTTTCATGGGTCTTGAATCCACTATTTCAACGTCGTGAAAAATTTTGTCTTTCCTTGTAGGTACGTCTGGAAACAAGTGTTTATATTCAGACAATAACTGTTTAAGCTCACTCTTTTCTTTTTGTTGTAAATGAGAAAGTTTCTGGTGTAGATTTTTCATAACTTCCGAATTTCGAAGATTTGTTGTTCCAAGATTGGTAGAATCCGACTGAATTCCTTCACTCAAATCCTCCGTTGGTGGGACAGGTACAACTAAATTAATTGCATGATTTACCTGGCTATCTCTTTCAACATACTACTTTAACATATTGATGTGGCAAAGTTGTTTTTGTTTTCGCCTCTCATGAGTATTTATGATGTAATTTAAATAACTTATTTTCTTTTCAACCGTGTATGGACCATAATATTTTGCCTGAAGAGGATTTTGTGGAATGGGCAAGAGAGCTAGAACACTATCACCAGATTGAAAACTCCTATCCTTTGAGTTTTTATCATATCTTAATTTCATCTTTGATTGAGTAGAGTGCAAATTTGTTCTTGCGACCTCACAAGCCTTTGACAATTTATACTTGAAATCAGAGACATAATCAAGAAGATTAAATTCACTATCTTCATTAGAAAGAAGTTTCTCTTTCAATAACTTTAAAGGTCCACGCACAGTATGTCCAAACACCAGTTCAAAGGGATTGAATCCTAGAGTTTCCTGAACGGACTCTCTAACTACAAACAAAAGTAAATGAATGCCTTCATCCCAGTCTTTACCTGTGTCAAAACAATATGACTTAATCATGTTTTTCAAAGTTTGATGAAATCGTTCCAAAGTCCCTTGACTCTCAGGATGATAGGCAGATGATTTGAATTATTGAATGCCCAATTCATGCATGGCTTGCTGGAAAATTCCAGACATGAAATTTGACCCTTGGTCCAATTGGACAAATTTGGGAAGGCCAAATTGAGTAAAGAACTTTATCAAAGCTTTTACTATGTTTTTGGTTTGAATATTCCTCAAAGGAATTGCCTCTGGGAATCTTGTTGACGCACACATTATGGTCAACAAATATTGGTTACCTGACTTGGTCTTTGGTACGGGACCAACACACTCTACCATAATTCTACTGAATGGTTCGTCAAATGCAGGGATTGGTTGCAGATGAGCCCTTAGGTATCTTCTGAATTGGTTTTCCTACCATTTGACAAGTATGACAAGATCTACTAAATTTGCACACATCACTTTTGATTTTTGGCCAATAAAAGTGAGTCAAGATCTTGTGATAAGTTTTATTTATCCCTAAATGACCAGCCAGATGAGTTTCATGGGCCAAACTAAGTATTTCCTGTCTGTAAGGTTTCGGAATCACAATCTGATATTTTACTGACCATTCGTCACTAGCAGGTACCTCGGGAGGTCTCCATTTTCTCACAAGAATTCCATTTTTAATGAAGTAACAGACAGGTACTTCAGTAGCTTCAGTTTCTCTAATGGCCCTCTGAAACAAACAGGAGATCTCAGGATCTTTTTCCTGTTCGACGACAAGTGATTGTCGTTTGTCACCCTGATCAGAAAAAAGAGAATGAGTATTAAAAAGAGGATCACTATGATCAATACATTTTGATTGATCCAAACAAGGAATGAAAGTGACCTCATGAAAAGCCTGACCAACACATGTGTCAGCTAAAGGAATACATTCCTTATCAAAATCATTCTCAAGAGCTTTCTTTGCCATAGCTCTGGTAACTGCACAAGCTGGATATAAATCAGGGATTTCTTTTTCAATAGGATCAACTTTCTGATCCAAAGAAGGCTTATCAGTTACAATTGGATTAACCAGAACCTTTCTCCAGCTAAGTCATTGCCTAACAACAAATTAATGCCCTCAACTAGTAAAGTAGATACTATACCAACTGTCACAGGTCCTGAAACTAAGTCTGATGACAAATTAACAGAATGGAGAGGAGCATCAACAAAGCCGCACTCTACTCCATGAATGAGAACACTCTCATTAGAACAGGATTTCTCAGAAGAAGGCAAAATACCAGACACTAAAAGACTCTGAGAAGCTCCTGTATCCCTTAAAATTTTAATAGGGATAGGATTGGCCAAATCACCCAAGAGTAATATAGAACCCTTCGACATGAATGATTCAAAATTCTCCATCATAAAATCAGACTGGGGTTTTTCAAACCCATTAAATGTATTGTTTTCAACACATGACCATGACCTTGACCTCTTAGAAATAAAAGCATTTGGGATAGGTCTATCTTGATTCTGATGCCTATATTTCAATTTGAAGCAATCAGAAATGACGTGTCCTTTTTTCTTGCAATAGGTACACGTAGGAATAAACAAGAATTTTGAATCAAGTCTGTCAGAAGCTTGTTTTTTAGAGGTTGAGCCAGATTGAGTTTTAGGAGGAGTCGTATTTGGTTGAAACACTTTTCTATCAGTAGACTGCTGAGTGAAAGATTTGCTTACCCCCGGAACTTAATGAGTTAAGGAATACTTATCTGCAGCAAGAGTAGCAGCAGGGAGGGCGAACAGACAACTTTGTACGAGACCTTATTTTACAAAAATAAAGGTTCCTACAGGGGCTGAAAATAAGGTCAATAATGATAAACCGAACCCTCCTAACAATATTATTACCGTATAGTTTGAAAAAACGGATAATAAATCGTTTTAGTTAGCTCATTTTTGTTACTATTTTTGCCATTTGTTATAGTGCATGTAGTTTACTCGGTAGGTCACTCAATTTTTGTCATTCACCCTCCCTGCTGCTGTAATTCTTGATAAAATCAAGGACTAAAAAATTTATCTAGACCTACACGATATCTAGATCTTGGATCATGTAGATTTATTGTAATAAATCCGAACGGAGCAGATTGTGCTTGAGCAAAAAAGTTTCTGAACTTAATCGTGTCCATGTCCCCTGAACACCAAGTATAATAAATATTCCGTAAAGTATAATTATCTACTCCATTAAACACAACCAAAATATTGCAGTTGTCTCTGATCACTTTAGGTATTTGTGTATATCGTTGTGTAACATAAATCACGTCCGTATTCTTGTGTCTACCTCGAGAAAATATTCTAGCTGGATTTGTTTGTCTGTCCAACATAATATCATCGTACACCACTAAATTATTAATAAATCCACTTAGATCATCTACAGATGGGGCTTCATCAATATCGGTGATAACGTCAACAACATCATCACCGTCTTCATTCAGCAATTTCACTTTTTTATTAAAATCTTTAAGTACTTCGTAACAGTGTTGATCATCTACGGATGGTGCTACTAAATACAATTTACTCCATTTTAACCACCGCATTATTAAATTTAATAATAGTTGTGTTTTACCTGATCCAGATGGACCTATTATAATCATTCTTATCGAATTTGGTAATGCTGTATGGTGCTTTACTGGCTCCTGTTTTCGTGTCGCCGAAAAATCAATTATATCCATATTATTAATAACATGAGTCTATATTGTGTTCGATGTAGATTATCTACACCCACTACTGGACTGACAACAATAATAACAAAAAATAAACGACGTGCATTAACAGGTAAATGTGTAAAATGCGGCACGAAAAAATATAAATTTATCTCCATGTCTGATTCAGGGACAAAGACAGGTGGAGATATAGCCGCTTTATTAGGAAAATTACCAGGAACTCCGTGGGCTAAATATCCGGGGGAAAAACACTTACCAGGATATAATTATTGTGGTCCTGGAACCCGACTTGACATCCGACTTGATGATCAAGATCAACCAAGACCAGGAGAGCATCCAGTAAATAAGATTGATAAAGTGTGTCATGTTCATGATGTTGCGTATAAAAGTAAAGATTTACAACAAAGGCATCTCGCAGATGTAAAATTGATTCATGCATTAAATTCTATACCAAATAAATCTGTCAGAGATAAATTAGTTAGTTTTCTAGTAAAATCTGCCATGAAAAGTAAAATAATGTTAGGGGCTGGTAATTAATTATATAAATATTATAATGGAATCCATTTATTATAGCCCAAGAGGATATTGGAGAGGTAGATCAGCGATTACTAAATTATCTGAAGCAGCAAAAGTCTCACGTTCTGTTGCTGCAGCGTGGTTAGCACGACAGGCAATATGGCAAATTTATCTACCACCACCTAAAAATATTCAATATTCACATTTTGATGTCAGCGTCCCTAATGAGGTTCATCAAGCAGATATTTTGTTTTTACCACATGATACTGTTAAAACACGTGGACGAAAATCACGCACATACAAATACGCATTAACTGTCGTTGATGTTGCAAGTAAATATAAAGATGCTGAACCATTATCAACAAAGACAGCATCCGAAGTTGCATCTGCGTTCGAACGAATTTATCATCGAGGACCTTTGCGATGGCCACAGTTATTACAGGTTGATCCGGGCAAAGAATTTCTTGGTGCGGTATTATCGTTGATGAAAAAACATAATGTTAAAATCAGACGAGGACATACTGAAATTCATCGTGATCAGGCAATTGTTGAACGATTTAATCGAACACTTGCCGAGCGGTTATTTGGATACCAATATGCAAAAGAAATATCTACTGACTTTAAATCCGGTGAGAGATCTCGTGAATGGGTTACGAGGTTACCAAGTGTGATATCTGCATTAAATAATGAAATTACTCGTTCAACTTCCATGAAACCTTCTAATGCGATTACAAAAAAATATATACCCCGTAGCAATGACAGACATCAACCTCAACCAGTATTAGGTAATGTAATTTGTAAGATATTTATACGAACCTGGTGAACTTGAAGGTGGTAAAAAAAGAACAACTGATCCTATTTGGAGCGTGACTACACATACAATTTCTAGTGTGGTTAGATCCACTGGTAGACCTCCAATTTACAGATTAGATTCTACAGCCCCTCAACGTGGATTTGTACGTGAACAATTACAGGTAATCCCTGAAGACACACAATTACCACCACATACAATTACATAACCAGAACCAGGGCGTGCAGCGCCCCGACGTCGATTACACTCGAGACAGGTCAGCATCACATTATCACGTGTATGACCAAGATCACTATTAATTCTGTCTACGGTAAATTGTCTTGGATTATTATTCGAATATTGCCACAACATATTACAGTTGCAACTTGCGCAATTATTATTCTGTAGTTGTTTTAGTTTTATAATAAATTCAACATTAATATCAAAATCACGTTTATTTTTTTTGTCACACTGCTTATAACCAGATAATTTTTTTCTTATTACGTCATCATTAACAGTCTGATTATTATTTTCTATGAAATTAATAATAACCCTATGTAGTTGAGATATTCTTCTGACTCTAGAAACTGCGAGATAGACTAAATTCGACCATTCGATCCGATCATCTATAATCCAAATATTTGTATCAGAAATAGTTAACCCCTGTGAAGAATGGATTGTTATAGCATATCCTAATGTCCACGGTGATTTATTCATATTCAGCGCATTCTCAACGACATTAATATCGACTAAAACAATATCATTCAAGACAAGATTCTGTACTCGGACACTTTCAGTATCTCCACCAGGAATTTCAACATCAATATTCTGTCGTCGAGTATCTGCTGGGCGATAACACAAAGGTACAGGTAGATCTGAAAACTTTTCTTTATGTAACAGAAATAATTTATCCTGTAGTTCATCACGAACTATCTTTCTACTTGCAACTATTAAATCAGCGGGATTCCATAAATTTAGAAAATCACTCATAGAAGTCTCTGGAATTACTCCTCGCATTATTTCACATTGTACTCTGTCCGGCTGAAGTCTGATTAGTCTTTTAAATTCCTTCAGCGGTTCATCAATAGCTCTATGGTCATCATTTATTTCTTCATAATAATCTACATTATTCTTCAACCATTCATGTGGAGACTGTCCAATAAAGGGTGGTGGTTGACCATGATCACCACACATTATTATAGCAGTATTTTTCGTCAATAACCATTCAAGAAATATTTTTAATATTTCTAACGGCACCGTGCATATCTCGTCCCAAATGATAATTTTAGGTATATATTTTTCACCCATTCTCTCAGGAGTCCATGTGTCTCCACACCATCTAAAGAAACTATGATAAGTACATGATTTTACTCCTCGTTCTTTTATTTCTCTGGCTAATTTATGTGTCGGAGTCAAAACAATTATATCTGAATTATTATTCATGAATAATTTAATCACACGAGTTGTTTTACCTGAACCACCGCATCCATTAAGATAAACAGTTTTATGTCTAGATATAGGATCATATACAGATGGTGCTGATGATTTTGATATTTGATTATTATTTTTGTGATATATTTCCTTAATTTCAACGTCGGCAGATTCAGAATAACTAAGTATATTTTCCTGTTTTATTCTCCATGATCCCCATTCACCATTACCAAGTAGTGGTTTTAATAAATCCGTATATTTTTTATTTATATAAAACGAATCCGTTGCGACTCTGACAGCATCACGAGGAAATTTATTTATCATAGACAGTAGATTTATAGAAACATATGCCAACATAGATGATCTTAAATGAGTAAATTGTGGTGAGTCACCATCAAGATAACTCACAATTGTACCTAGTTTGGTTTCGTCTGACAAATAAGCATTACTCCGATTTATAAATATGTTTTTTTCTGTTGTATCAGCAATTATAAAATCGAGTTCAGCATCGTCCATAATTAATCTTGTACAGTATCTTTTATGATCATAGGCTCCTCCTTGAGTAAATTTACCAATTATCTTTCTACCAAGATCTTTTGCAAGTTTTTCATCATGTTCGTCTCTGCATTTACGTATATTATTAGTAATTTTAATAATGTCATCTTCATTAAGATTAGGGAATTCTTTCCTGACATCATCCATATTAAATCTATTTGGTTCTGGTAACCAAATTTGTTTCTGTGGACTATATGATATAATCGCCTCACTCACCTGTAAAGATATTAAAATTCCAACATCAAGCATATATCGCAATAGTACTATTGGAACCCAACATCGCTCTGAAAAATGTCTTCCAAACCAAGTATAAGTAATCGGATGGAGATTTTCTGCAAATTCGAATGATTCTACATGAGCAAATCCGGTTAATCAAAATCTGGTAAATGTCCGTTTATTGCAACCCTGGTCATCTCGTGTGATGGATGTCCGAATCTCTTAAAGTATTTAGAACATTCTCCGTATCCAAGAAAACTTCCAGGATAACATGCCACCATATCGACGGATATAACGTCAATATAGTTGTATTTAGTATTCCATAATCCTCCGTGTCCATATTCTAAGCAACTTTTATGAATATCCTCAAGAAATTCCGGTCGTGATGGTTTCCATAAATTTTTCTCCTGAGCGAAAAGAGCTGCTACGGATGGAACTGTAAAACAATTATTTAATAATTGTCTAATTTTGACATCGTCTGAAGTATATTTCAGCGCAAGATTTTCCATTTCTACATTAAGAGATTCTGTACGGTAAATATCACCATTAGGCCGTACAAACTGATCGTAATGATCATATTCCGAACTCTGAAATAACCAAACAGACACAGGGTCACTTTTACTGATATTTTTGATAAAATCAAATATATGACCATCATAAAATTTAACTTTTCTATCTCGTGGAAATATTGTTACTGCTGAGGTCCATGCGTGCGAATTATGATCAATAATATCTATTGGAGCTCCTCTTGATTCATATTTTGTTTTATATAAAATCTCTCCCGTCAACGTTTTTACCGTTATTGGAAATCTTAATTTCTTTTCTAGTTCAGCGACATCTTTGATAGACGCTCCGGTATCTTTAACTGATTCTGCCCAAGTATTTATTTTTTACGTCGTAAATCTGTTAAACCATTACCACGTATCGCGTTTGTAAAATGTTCTGTAACTCGTTCAGCTACACAGTTTATTCTTGATTCTGACAATTTCATAGGTTTTAGATCCCCGACATCAGGGTTATTATTCAACGGAAATATTCCATATACAACTGCAGTTGCTGGATAACTCTGTATATAATATAATTTGTCAACACCTGTTAGTATTCCGGGCTTAGATTTATTATTTAAGAGAACAATATTATTTCCTGATTGTATGTGTACTGGATCGCGCTTGTCACGAATAATCCAAATATCTTCTTTTGTATTTACAATAAATTTTATTAAAATAAAATATTTTTGATCATCAAGGTGATTAATAATTACCTTTCCTCGTTTGTCATTCATCATATTAGTAACATTTCCGACTCTGAATGTTGACCATACATGAGCAGCACCATCGTCACGAAATTCATTTTTTGCTTCACGAATACGTTCGATTATATCCTCATCCGTTAATGCCAGATCTTGCATCAAAGTACTAAATTTATATTCTGATAATCTGTCAAGATCAAATCTGGATATCTGAGGTTCAATTGCCGATAATTCCTCCATATAATTAAGACAAGTATTTAAATTAAAATTTTAGTATATATATAATGATTGAAACAAAGAACAAATGTGTTTGGCTCAGAATTGGATATATTTCTCTTTGTAATAAACCGTGCGTGAACAAATACTGCGGATATCATGCACAAATTTCAAAAATGGAAGTACAGGACCAATACCGTGTATTCAGTGTGGTGTTGGAGTCAGAGGAAAAACTCAATTGTGTCTAAAATGTGGCGGAAAAAAATACAGGGAATTAAAACGATATTATGACAAAAAAATAATACTGACTCTCCTATAAAGACAGAAGAAGATTATCTGGTCAGATTTCAAAATAATGATTTAGACAAATAATATTATTATATAAAATGACTCAGACAAATCAGACTTATGATGAAATGATCGACGATGATATTATAAGAGAATTAAGAAAAAAAGCATTTCGTAATAAATACGAATTTGTGAAACATCCAGTATATACAAATTATGAAGCATCCCGAGATGGTGTAATCAGACACTGCAGATTAAAGAAACCAGTCGGTACTGTTGATAATAGAGGTTATTTTAGATTTAATGTTGCTAGAAAAAGATACTTATCAAGTAGATTCATCTACGAATGTTATTTTGGAGTCATCAAAGATGGATTTGTAGTTGATCACATTGATGGAGATCCCAAAAATAATCGGTTATCTAACCTGCAGGCTATTACACAGAGTCAGAATAATACACGTGGAAATACTGGAAAATGTCCCAAGATCCCGAGGTCGGTCATATCCATAAATATACAGACAGAACAGGAAATAACTTTCCCATCAATGAATGCGGCTGCCAGATATTTTGGTATTTGCAGTCGTTCAGTAAAACGTATTGCAGATAATATTACTAGATCAGCATATTCATTCAAATACGATCAGTGGATAATATTTGAATATATCTAATTCTGTACTCTTAATAAATAAATTGTATATAGTTCGATTTTATATTTTACCTTCACCGTCGCTGCTCTCGGTGTCACTTTCACTTTTGACAGAATCAAATAACATAATTTTTCTCAATTGCATTACACGATTATCCACGATCTTCTTTTTCTCGTATTCACGAGATAGTTCGGATCTAATATTTTCGATCGAACGTACAAGAGGTGCAAATAGTTTTACCTGTTTGTCATTTACCATTGCCAAGGATTCTAACATAGACTGATAAATTGATTTTACAAATTTATAATTGGATGGTAATGTGTATTTATTGTCAGTTTTTCTTTGTTTTAATATTTCATAATCGCATAATATTTTTTCAGGATCGAGATTATCAGATATATTTATTCCGTTATGTTTTAATTTTTTAATAGCAGAAATAATATTATATATATTTTCCTGGTTCATATATATAATAATATTTCTTTAAAATAAAATAGCATCGTTCCGAATACTGTCAACACTCGTCAGCCATAGGAATCGAACCACGGTCGTCAGTATCATAGTTGCAACAACTATACCACTGAGCCATTTTCCGATTCATACATATAGACGTTTTAAAATTATTATGTAGTTAATCCAACACTGAATAAGCAGACAAATTACGTACGACCAATATACTGAATAAAATCACAATTATTGTACAACTGTAACATATATTTACTTAATTTACAAACATTATTTATATATACTATATAAAATAATCACACATTATATTTTTTTGTAAGAGTTATCGTTCGTTAAGGTCAAATACATGTTATAACTAAAAATAACTTTACGAACTCGTATAAACCGACATGAATTTAAGATTATCAGAGTTAAAAGATGCATCAATATTCATCTCTGTTACAAATTGATGCTTTACTAACAACTAATCACCTACAGAAAAAGAAATAATTCATTAAATAATTAACGAAAAACAAGAAGTATTTATTGTCTGTAAATCGAACGTAGTAGTAAGGGAAATAATCGTTTAATTTACTCCGCAGAGAGAGATAGCCGAGTTATCTCGCTTTATTATATATACAATTGCTTTAATCATAGAAATCAGATTTTAATGATTTTGATTATTAAACTGCCCATCAGATAAGGAAATCTGTAATTTTTCATGAATCAGAGTACCACTTATACCCGGCAGATTTCAATTTCTGGTAAATTTCATGATTTAGTCGGGTAATTATACCCAATAAATTTTAATTTTCTGTCAGATTTCAGAAATCTAGCAGATTTCAGAAAATCTAATAGATTTTCCACAGAAAAAATAATAATATTAATAATAATTTATAACAGATTTCAGATTTCAGATGGTAGATTTCAGAAAATCTAATAGATTTTTCACAGAAAAATAATAAAATAATAATAATATTAATAATTTCTGACAGTTTTTTGATGAATTTCATGATTCAGTCGGACAATTATACCCAATAAATTTTAATTTTCTGTCAGATTTCAGAAATCTAGCAGATTTCAGAAAATCTAATAGATTTTCCACAGAAAAAATAATAAAATAATAATTTCTAACAGATTTCAGATTTCTACAAATAATAATATTAATAATAATTTCTGACAGTTTTCAGAAAATCTAACAGATTTCAGATTTCTACAAATAATAATATTAATAATAATTTCTAACAGATTTCAGAAAATCTAATATATTTTCCACAGAAAAAATAATAAAATAATAATTTCTAACAGATTTCAGATTTCTACAAAATAATAATATTAATAATAATTTCTGAAAATCTAACGGATTTTCCACAGATTTCATGATTTTGTCAGGCCTCATTTACAAATATTATAGATAAAATTAACAAAATCTACATAATAATAATAATAATATTTTCTGACAGTTTTCAGAAAATCTGTTAGATTTTCCACAGATTTTGTTAATCAGTCGGGTAATTATACCCGGCAGATTTCAATTTCTGATGAATTTTATAATTTAGTCGTGTAATTATACCCGGCAGATTTCAATTTCTGGTAAATTTCATGATTTAGTCGGGTAATTATACCCGACGGATTTCAATTTCTGGTAAATTTCATGATTTAGTCGGGTAATTATACCCGACGGATTTCAATTTCTGGTAAATTTCATGATTTAGTCAGGTAATTATACCCGGTGGATTTCAATTTCTGATGAATTTTCACAAAAAAAATAATAAAATAATAATATTTACAGATTTTTCACAGATTTCCACAGAAAAATAATAATAATTTCAGAAAATCTAACAGATTTTTCACAGATTTCAGAAATCTAGCAGAAAAAAATAATAAAATAATAATATTTTCAGATTTCTGCCAGAATCAGCAATTATTTTTTCCCTTATTATATTAGGAAATAATTAATCAGACGTTCTACGAGCGTATATACAAATTAATATTAAGAGATTCTTGTCTTAGATCCAAAATGTTTCCTGCCTGGTCAGTGAGTTTGAAATTTATTCTTGTCAGAAATGGATTATGAACTCTCAGGTACACGGGGTTAATTGGTTCAGACACAATTAACCAACCGGGGGGGTCTTTAGGGCTAAATGAATATAGTATATACCCCTGTTCCGCAGTGCCACTGCGGTGATTAGATTTTGAAAGATCTACTTGATAAGTATCATCAATTACGTCACATACCAGATTGACTGCAATTGTTGTTGTTATATTAACAATACCAGGTGAGATATGTCGACCTCCACCGTGTGGAACATTATTATATTTAAGAATAGTTGGTGTAGGTATTAATTTTTTCCATGAATCACATATTCTTTTAAATTGTTCATCAATAAGATCATTAACTGATTTCTTTAGCTCTTCAGAGTTAAATCCAGGAATTATAAATGTTGATAGTTGTTCTCGCGTAATTCCGAAATGTTTTAGAAATATTGTTGTGAACAGAAGATTTAGTCTAACACCTCGAGGTGGACCGTCTTCATTAACTATATATAACTCTTTATATCGTTTATCTGCTGCTATGTTCACTAATTTTTTTTCTCTGTTAACAATAATATCATTCATGAAATCTAGGTCTGAAGCAACTTGATTCAAATGTTGTATTACTTCAATTATTTGATTTTTTAAGTCATCGTTGTAGGAAGTGCTAATGCTGGAAAATAAATTTCTTAGATGATCAAGTATACGTCCGTGTTCAGACTTAATTGTATTAGCATATGAATTTATTTCATCAATATCAAGTACTATTATTTTACCTTTTTTACCATCAACTATTTTTGTAAAATGGGTTTCTGTTTTATCTATATAATGTATAATTCCATCACCAAAATATCGTCGCCATGGGTAAGCATTTATTTCTGTTCGATATTCTGGAGGTTTTATAAATTTTGTAACATTTATGACACAATCAGATCTCTGTGGTTCTGGTGGTACTTGATAAACCGGTGGATATTCAGGCCAACCTAATACTGATCTAATCGAACTTTGATAAATATCTACGGAGTAATCAGGGGAATTTACTTCAATAACCGCAGATAATGTTGGTTCGTAGACAGTAATTGCTATTTTTGATTCTTTTCCTGTAATAGATTTAATTCTGCGTTGGAACTCATCATTAATCTGTTCTATTTGATAACTGCCCGTTGGAATAGAAACTATTTGCCAATCAGGAGTTCCATCAGGTTTATTCTTATTAGCAAATATTAATGAATTATTTGTTTGTAGTCCACCAAATTGTTTTGATCTAATATTGGGCCAACTATAATAAACTCGCAATTGTGCTAATGCTATTTCTTTTGCAGGAATTGCGGTTGGAAAATTGACACTAAATTCCGGATTGGTCGAACTTAACGATATCATAGTAGTTTTTGACGGAGTTGTATTAGTGACAATCTGCTGAAGTAATTCCCTGTCTGTCATTATTATTATTGTTGTTATTTAATTCGTTAAAATCATTTGCGATCACCTTAAAAGCATCATCATAAGTTTTCATCATCATCGCGAATTCAGTATCAGATATTTCACCATCACTGACACACGAAGAAATATATAAAGATAATTTAGAACATGCCTCTACCACTGTGTGTAATTTAATCATATAATCGTGCAATTTAGCATTTGTACAAGTATGTATCTTTTTGGTTATAATACCTAGAACACCAGCAATAGTCATTGATGCTGAAACAATAATGGTTATAATAGTAGGTGCTGTCATCGTCAATGTTGATAATAATAATCCTGTTCCAGTAATAACAGCAGAAACCGAGTAAACAACTACATCGATGACAACTATACGTCTTTTGTATTTTTTTATTTTCGTGTTATAATAGTCGATAAAATTATTTAGTTTAGTCAGACGCTCACATATTTGATTGCATCTGTAAAGTTGAACGTCAATGCGAGATTGAGGTTGATCCATTATTATTATATTAAGTGATTAATTGTGGTGTTTCAGCCACAAATTCCATATGCCACCAATAAGGCTCTGATTTTATTGTTTGATCATATATTCTCAGTATAAATGTTTCTTCAACATCTTTTCTTAACAATATAGATACAACTCCAGAGAGAGAATCAGTTGAATGACGCAATATATATCTGTTAAATATAGCAAATCTTTCATCACTAAATACGGACAGCCTGTAAATACCAGTAATTTCTGCGGTATATTTGATAGTATTATTTTGTGGTGTCCATATTGATGGTCCTGATGCTACTGTGTATACGATATTTTTAATTTGTCCGTGTGGAATTTTAATCAGATTAGTTTTTTGAACAATATTAGGTATTCCACTGGCAATATCATTGAGTTTCGTGTTAATGTCGGCTAGTTTTATGTCAACGGTTGGTGAATCACCAAAAAAATCTTTAAAGGGTTTGTTTACATTTCTGTGGAAATTTAAGAACAGTTCTATATGTTTAGTAAGAGTTTCTGCAAGATTATCATAATTAGTTTTTAATGTGGTTATTTCATTCCCGATCGGAATTTCCTTATCATCAACATATTTCTTCGTCGCAGCATCAAAATTATATTCTGGTGTTCTAAGATTATTAATGCCATTATTATTCATGTCGAGAAATGCACGCATTATACCGCGGTTGGTCAATACGTACTTAGATTCTTGATCATCGACATATTTCTTTGTTGCGGCGTCTGCATCTGCGGTTGGATTTCCAATGTCAGTGATTTTATTCTGATTCATATTAATGTCTCCGGTAAATACATCGCCGGATTTCCTAATATAATTACTGAGTGATGTGCCAGAATCTTGTATTTTACCCTGATCAGAGAAAGTAACTATATTATTAACAGCCGCGGTGGGAACTCGTATAAGAACATCTGGTAGTTGTATATTACTAGTTTTTAATCGTCCCTGTTTATCCTGAAAAACAACTACTTCGTTTTGATCCACACTTGCGAGATTTAATAAATCATCAATTTCATTTCTGAGTTGATCAAGAGTTGCATACTTAGATAAATCAACTTGCTGATGACCTTTACCACGAGAAGATCTTCCATAAATATCCACCATTATATTTACTAATGTCTGTTTAAATACGACGTCGTAGTATATTCATGTACAACTTTGTGGGGTGGTTTTGTTGATTTTGATATAGCATCAAGTACATTAAGTACTTCTCGACCACATATTGGTGGATCGGTTAATGTTTGTGTAGGTAATGTTGAATACCATATTGGAATACTTTGATAGCAACTAATATACTTTAAGAATTCTTTTGGTGGAGCTAGTCCATATGAATCAAAATAAATAATTCCACGTGGATCAATTGCATATCCGACCCAATGCGTGCCTGGACCAGAATTTTTATCGAGATTAATAATACCTGTTTCAATATTATTTGGTTGTTTTGGTAATTGATCGCGCATGAAAACTCCTCTAAAATTTTTTATTTTTAATTTTTTAGCAGCATCTAGTAAATCAAAATTGGACATAGGAGATATCAGTAAATTGTCCCTGGTAATCTTAGGCCTTTTCCGTACCAGTGTGGGGTCCCTGGTAATCTTAGACCTCTTCCCTTTTTTTTGATTCCTTGTCCAGTTGCTTTCTTTAATGCCATCCCAGCAGCAGTTCCAACAGCACCTAATGCAGCTGCCTTTGCAACAGCTGGGGCTGCAGCGGCAATTAATGCTGGTATAGCAGCAAGAAGTGGAAATATACCACCCGTCTTAATTATATCTTTAATGGCACCCGCAGAAAGATTAAGTTTTATACCTTTATTTGATTTTTTTGCTTCATTGAAATGCCCGAGCTGACGTTCTGTAAGAGATAATTTATTTGAGCCGCTCATCTGATCTTTCTTTAGCAATATTTTTAATCCACAATTATTTTTTGATGCTGATTGTATCTTTTTAATCTGACCAGGAGTCAGACTAACACTAACATTATTATACGACATTATAATATTCATAAATAATCTAATTACATGTTTTCTACTGGAGCATCAACGACTCTCATTCGTCCACCAGCACCTTCAAGTAACATCGATTTATCGCTGAGTATGACAGCAATTGCTCTGTAATTGGCAATAGCTCCTATTGTCACACGAGCTCGAAAATGTATATCGACTACTGACTGTCTGGTTAAATCTAAATGTTCGAGCGAAAAATAATAAATTGGGTATAAGGTTGTAAAATCCAATTGTGATATTTGTAAACCAGTATCAACATTTTGATCAAGCCCCATGAACGTCATTAGACGGTGATATACACGTGCTACATGATTTTGTTCAAAATTCAGTAAAATATCTTCGGATGGTTCTTGATGTCCATTTATTCTTAGAGAAACTTCGGAAACACCAAGATTGTCAAATATCATAATACTACGTGTTTGATCATCCACCCGTGCAGCATCTTGAAATGCAATAAATATATGTCGTGGTGCAGAAACACCTTGTTGTGATGCTATTTGCCACGTAAATAAACCATTAATATTACTCTGGATAGCATCTGTGGTCATTGTTAACCACGATAATGCTGATTTACCACCTTGATTCATAAAAGAGAGTAGACGATCTTCTTCAGTTATTGATGGAGTCATCACCGGCATCCACAATGAAAGTTTTGTAAGAATTACTTTGCCAGGATCACCAGCGAGTCTCCATAATGCATCGTTGTCGGTTGCTTTTCGTACAAGTACAACTGTATGCTTAGATCCGAAAATGACTTTTCTGACATTTCTACAAAATCCAAATATATGTGATAGTGGAATCACACATGAAAATGATCTTCTTCCACCACGCAACATTGCTCGACGTGATCTAAATCCTAAGTTGAAATCTGGATCTACATTAATAATCATACTTTGTACATCCGCATTGGCGTTTCTAGCAAAATTTCTTGGTTGTCCTATTTCATATTGTCGATACTCTGGAGAATCAGTTGTATCCTTTGCAAACATCATTGATGGACCAGCTGATCTTGAATAATCGTCACTGTATCTTGCAAGACCAAGTATTGTTGTTGCAACATCAACATCTTTCTGAATAGATTCAATATTTTTACCATCAATCATGTACGTTGCACTGTCAAATAATGCCATAATACCATTATTAACAAAACCGACATTAACATCGTCTCCATATGCTGCTGGTGCTGCAGGATTAGCAATATTTAAAATTTCACCTTCTACTTCAATAAATGCTTCAGCGGGTAAGAAATATCTACTTGTATCCTGAACTTGTAATTCAATTCGTCCACGCTGATCTGGAATTCGTGCGTCGTAAGAATAATACTGATAATCACGCACAGACTCATCTTTAAGTACTGGTGCGTCCATGTCAAATGCGGAATCAGATATACGTTTAAACATCTTTATTATATTTATTATCGTCTAAAACGAAGATTACTTCGGGAAGTGAGACCACTTCGGGAAGTGAGACCACTTCCTGCTATCAGACTAGAGGTTATATTTTTTTCTTTTTCTGATAAAGGCACATCAGCCAACTCTGCTAGTTTTTGATTAGCAACTTGATTTATTATTTTACTGACATTCGCAGGCATTACTTCTGTACTAGGTAATTTTACTGGTTGAGGTCGGACCGCAGGTCTGCGTATTAATCGTGTTAATCTATCTTTAATCGCTGAAAATGCTTTACCGGCAATATTACCAACAGCACCAATACCTTTTTCACGAACAACATCAATAGCTTTCATTCCCAGTTGCTTTGCGATCGGTATTGTTTTTGGGGCTATCCTTCTAAATAGACCCTGAACAACATCACCTAGTCCATCTCCGTAGGTTGTTTTATATACTGGTAATCGAGAATTTATCACCCTGACCATAGTTGGTCCACGTTGAGTACTATGTACGATCATTTTATTATAGTAATTGTATTTAATTACATACTCAGTCGCTGTAGTAGTCATCGGCAATTTCATTAATAAGAGACTGATAAACATCAACGTCCATGATACCACCAGTAAATAATCGTCTGCAAATATCAGCTGCTTCATTAATGATTTCTGGAGAATTATTACCAGCTCGTTTTCCTCCGATGAGAATTTCTAATCGATCAACATCAGCAAGGATATTATTGGGACAAGTAATAAGACCACTTCCTAAACCACTTCCAATTACACCGGGAGCATCTTGAAATTCTTCTTCTTCCTCTTCACTTGGTTTCGGTAATGTTTTCTTTGGTGTAGGAGATAGAACTGGTATTTGTGATTTTGGTGATCCTGGATAATCACGAAATGATTGCTCAGATGGTTTTGGTACTTTTTCTGGTTGTTTTGAAGGTTTTTTACTCTGTTTTTTCTCCTTTTCTAATTTGATTAATTTATTAATTTCACTAACATAATCCTGATATAGTACATCATCAACTCTAGTTTGTTCAACATTCATTTTTATGCGATATAATGATTTTTGCCATTGATCACGGTTTTTAATATCTTTAGCATATTCAGATTTCATTAATTTACCTCTTTGACTAAAACTATCAAAAGCAAATTTAGCTAATTGTTGTATGTTGATTTTTTTAATTACCTTAACAGTTTCTTCATCAAATTTATCTATCAATTTAACTGTTGATTTTGGTTCAGGGGCTAGTGCTTCAGCACCTTCTTCTACCTGGTCTGCATCTTCAGGTATTTCCGGGACTGGCATCGCAGCAGCTATTTCGGCTGGAAGTTCTCTAAGAATCTTTTTTGTCTGTTTTGTTCTTTTTGCTATTTTTCCAGTTTCTTCAGAGGTTTTCTCTAACACAGGTTGCATACCTTTAGTGGTCTCAGTGATAGGTTTAAATAATTGTTTTGTATCCTCCTCAAATTCAACATGAGATTCTTGTCGTTCTTGTAATTGTTGCTTGACAGCATCACGAACAGGTAAATATTTTCTAATTGCTTCTAGTCGCTCTCTTGCTAATCTAGCTGAATGTGGTTCTCCGATGACAACCATATTAATAATATTTATAATAATTGTTTAAATTACAGCAGCAGGGAGGGTGAATGACAAAAATTGAGTGACCTACCGAGTAAACTACATGCACTATAACAAATGTCAAAAATAGTAACAAAAATGAGCTAACTAAAACGATTTATTATCCGTTTTTTCAAACTATACGGTAATAATATTGTTAGGAGGGTTCGGTTTATCATTATTTACCTTATTTTCAGCCCCTGTAGGAACCTTTATTTTTGTAAAATAAGGTCTCGTACAAAGTTGTCTGTTCGCCCTCCCTGCTGCTAGAGTAGCATTTTCCAAGGTTTTGACCTCATGATCTTCAAGATAAGTTTTGACATCACTAGAAACACAGTTATTGAACTCTTCAAGTAATACCAGTTGTTCGAGTCTTTCATAATCATGATCAGTTTTCTCAGCTAAGCACCATTTCTTGAACAACTGTTCTTTTTCTCTAGCAAATTCAACATAAGTGTGCCTAGTTTCTTTTTCGTAGTTTCTGAACTTTTGCCGATAAGCCTCAGGGACTAACTCGTAACCCTTCAAAATGCATTCCTTAACCAAATCATAGTCAGAACTTTGTTGTACTGACAGAGATGTACAGACCATTTTGGGCCGTACCATAAAGTACACTTTGCAATAATTGAGTTCAATGCTTTCTTGGCCATTCCAAGTTTCAGCAACTTTTTCAAAATGAATAAAATATTTGTCTACTCCCTTTTCACTAAAAAGGGGCACTAATTTAATATTTCCTACAATGTCAAATTTTGAATTTGTATGTGAAGTGTTTGTCACTTGCCAGCTCCAATTCTTTCATTTTAATTTGAAATTCTTTCTCATCCTTCTCTTTTTGCATCTGTACGTGTAATTGTTCTTTTTGTAATTGTATTTGTTCTTTCTGTAATTCTTTTTCATCCTTCTCTTTTTGCATCTGTCTCTCTCTCTTCCTTTCTTCTAATTGCATTTATTCTTTTTGTAATTCCATTTGTCTTTCTTTCTCTCTCTCTCTCTTTCCTGTCTATCTTTCTCCTCCTTTTCAAATTGTAATTTCATTTGTTCTTTTTCTTTTTCTATTTGCCTTTCTTTCTCCTCTTTTTCAAATTGTAATTTCATTTGTTCTTTTTCTTTTTCTATTTGCCTCTTTTTCTCCTCTTTCTGATTCTGAAGCTCGAGCTTCCTTAACTCTGTTTCCATCTTGTATTTCATTTTTAGTTCCATTATCTTAATGTCAGAATCTGTCACAGACTTACTGACTGATGTCAAAGCACTTTTGTCAAAAATTCTCTTCCCTACCAAATACTAAATTAAAATATTTTTAATTTCTTGTTTTGTCAAGGAAGCTTTTGCTTCAGAAAGTTCGTACTTTCTGGCAAGTTCAAGCAACTCATCCTTTTCAAGACTATCCAACTGATCCAAAGTTGGACTAGAAAGAAAACTCTCCACTTTTGACATTGTAAAAGAAAGCCTCTTGTTTTCACTAAGATTTCATGTAAAATATGAAATAGAACCTGGGATTTAAAACTAGGGGAATTTAAATTTCACTTTTAAGCCAAATTCATATATCAGCCAATTTCATATATCCCAAGGACGAGTTTCCCAATTTTCTTTTTGTTACGTATCGGCTCGTTTAAAGTAACATAAAGAAAAGAGCGAAGACAACAAGCTTTGTAAGTTTTATTTCCCTAGAAAACACTGTGAAAAGGTGAAAATATGTAATAGGACTTACGATTTGCGAACAAAATCCAAACATTTGTCCTAGAATTGTGAAAACATATAAGTCCTATCAACAACAGTTCTTAATGAACCTGGTTTGAATCTCAATTCCGTTCCAAGATGGTGGACGATGACGTAATATGAAGTCGTTACACAAATGTCCAGAAGTTTCACTTTGAATCACAATTTGTACTGTTCTGTTCCAATTTAGAATCAATTTCACCAAATGTCTTTGTTCAAAGCCAGTTGTATATAGTTCTCCAGGGAAAACAATTATTGTTTAAAGAGTAGATGAATTATAGCTGTCATCTATAACAATATACATGTCGCTCTACAGACGTTCAAATGAACAACTCTTTCCAGCACCAGAAAAAGAATTCCTTCTTCTCAAGGTATATGAACGACTCTACAAGATGTTAAAATATGACTCTGGCTACTATTTCACACATACCTGAGTATTTAAAGTGAACGAAAACGTCATTTCATGCACACGCACGAAGAACGCATGGTGATTTCAAAATCTCTCCATCGCAGTACAAAGTGTAAACAAGTATAATTAAAAATGACCTTGGCCACAACCAATCACTTTTGCCGACTGTTTACTTAAATCGACAGACCATGGCATGCAAAATCGTGCTCATGCGAGTCATATTTACGTTCTAAATAAACACGACGTTTCTTTCAAAATATCAGACCCTGTGAACATAATCATCACAAACAAAAATTATAATAATGAAATAGAAAAAAAGTTCAAATTTTAACACACAAGCAATTAAACTACATGGTCGTAACAATGTATATATATATATATATATATATATATATATATATATATATATATATATATATATATATATATATATATATATATATATATATATATATATATATATATATGTTCGCTGTATCATTGATATAACACAAGACGTAAAAATTTTTAATGAAAAAATGTACATAGACTGAGTGGTATATTAAAGATACGGAGTACAGCGTACATACTATACATAAACGCTGTTTATAGCACACATACAAATACACATATATACATTTTTCCAACGCAATTAAGACTGACTACATGCAGCTGTGCATTGACGGAATGAATAAACTAGACAAAGCCCTGTCCAGTGTGACTGCCACAAAATGTAGCACTTTACCTCTCTGAATAATCGCAATCTCCTTTGCAAATTGATAAGTTGCTTCTTTCAGTTTTTCAACTTCTATTTTGATTCATATTGATTAAATGAGTATAAGACACTTTTGTTTTAAGCAAGAAAGATGGTTTCAATGAAGAAAGCAGAGCACTACAAACACATCTTGGTTAACTACTTCAACACTGAACGCGCTGGCCAGAAGCGAGTTGCAAATATCAACCAAGTGATGGGAGGAACCAGTAATAGGTAATACAAACATTCATATGTATTTACAATTGATCTGTCATTATTATGATTTAATTAACATGGCTACTAACCATACAGTTGTTTCTATCCGGCATTTCTAACTTTTCCCTTTCCGTTGGTTCGTATGATTACATTTTGCCAACATTGACAGGTTCAGAGACATCGACGCATGACACAGGCGAAATATGCAACGCTCATTTTTTTAAACGGATTTTCGCTGGTATTTTTATACGAAGGTCTGAGAGAGAGAGAGAGAGAGAGAGAGAGAGAGAGAGAGAGAGAGAGAGAGAGAGAGAGAGAGAGAGAGAGAGAGAGAGATGTGTTTGTTCATTGCCCATTCCTGTGCTTCTTTATTCGTCAATTAGTCTACTCACCCACACAGTGATAGAGATAGGATGAAGGAGGGTAAAGGGGCCTTCGGACATTTTAATAATAAATACCATGCTTTTAGACCCATATTAATAGATTTTATAAAACCTGAAGAAAGAAGTAAAAATAAACAAAACGTTAAATATATTACAGTATCCTTACAAATAAATGTACCGTACAAACTTTGAAAAGCTATTGCAGCTTTGCATCACTGGTATTGTAAACACTGTATTAAAATCCCATGGAACGTTTATACAGACAATTATGAAGTCACACGTTCTTGATGTTTACTTCCTGCAAGATGTTTTCTTATTTTCTCTTACTCAACATACTTCCATGTGTTCTTGTTCTCTCCCTTAAGTATGAGAGAGAGAGAGAGAGAGAGAGAGAGAGAGAGAGAGAGAGAGAGAGAGAGAGAGAGAGAGAGAGAGAGAGAGAGAAATTTCTGAACTACGTTTAATTCGTTTACATGACGGGGATTATTAATCTTTTTATCGTTATTTTATTACAACGCTAATGATTAATTAGTGGAAATTCTTCACATATTTAGAGAATATAGAAACGATAGTCTCCTGTTGAAATATAACTTGAAATTGAAACGATATTTATAAATGCGTATTAAGGCGCCATGGACAGATCACAATTCTATATAACAAAAGTATTGGTATATCAAATTACTTTATACCAATATTTCTGATGAAGAAAAACCCCGTTTCGATGGAGTACCTGTGCCTTCTGTGTGTATGTATGCTTTTATTTGCATGTGATATTATCATCCATTCAGTTAGATTAAACAGGATGCTGTAAAACTCTTAGTTCGTATTTCGGAAAAATGAGAAAAATGTCTCAGGAATTTTAAAAAATTTTTTTCTTCTGATTTTGATTTGTATTGATTGTTAACAAAAAGAAATTATTCTGTTTGGTACATTTATTTTGGAAGGCAATTCCGGTATTTTGAATGTCATGCTATATTTCCAGAAATTATGGCAGCACTTGGTTTTACTTAGATAGCCGATCTTTCTCAAAGTCTGGCTGCTGTAAAATCTTGCAGACTTTGATAAACAAGATTTGCGAATCCACAGATTTAATTTGGTCCAATGAAAAAGAATTAGATAACTTTTTTATTTCAATGTTTAATGATTTAATTGTTTGCTTTGTGGGTATGAGCGCACTTTATATATATGTCTCCAAAGTGGTATTTCTAAAGACTGACATCAAGTTATGAATATATGTTATTTCAAAGATTTAATTCTAACTTAGTGCGGACACACACACACACACACACACACACACACACACACACACACACACACACACACACACACACACACATGTATATGTGTGTGTGTGAAAATATATAATTGGTTATAATGACAATCCTTATTAAAACGTTTCGTTTCCAGGTTTAAGGCAGGACATATATCATTGTGTTTATTATGTTATATATTTTAGCTGCAAGCGCTATCATACATCAAAAGTATCACATATTTCATGCCACAAGAGAAATATTTTTTTCCAGTACTGACGCATGGAAAAGAAAATGCCATCTTTAAATTAAAAGCCACACATGGTTGGAGGTGTGTGTGTGTGTGTGTGTGTGTGTGTGTGTGTGTGTGTGTGTGTGTGTGTGAGTGCAAAATCAATAAGTAAAAGAGATAGACTACTTAGGGAAAGTTGATCATACACGTGCTTACATATTGATAGAAACTGTGACAATATGGTGGTCTCTAAAAATGCGTATTTTGGTATAATTCTTAACTTTCCACCATAGATTTGTGTTTTAAGGCACCTTTTATAAGACATGCGTTATACGTGTCACTTTGTATACACCATTCCCGAAGAATATTCTGTCATATTTATGAATGAACCAGTCTATGGCTTTGATCGATCGACAGACGAGGTTAAGAAACTTACCCTAATTACATCGATTTTTTTCGGTATACCTCAAAATAACCAATTATCCTGACAATAACGATAAAGCGGAGAACACTAATTAGACATGCTATGTTGTGCACTCTATAAATTGCTTTAGAAAAGGCCCATTCGTTTAACGGTCATCATTTCCGATTACTTCGCGAACGTATTTCCGCATGTAGATATATTAAACGAATTGATAATTTAAGAAAGTTATGTTAAATGGTTTCCTAAATTAGCGCTTTGCAATGCCACATCTAAATACTAAGAATTTAATAACTGCATTATTAAATCCAAATAGTTCACAGCTCCATACGTAGTAACAAGAAAGAGTTGCAAACTATCCAGGTCCATTAGGTGATCTATAAATACACTTTGTGTTAAAGAATATCAGTGTCAACTAGAAGTAATGTATCGTGGCATTCGATTTAATTTTCTATTAATATGCAATTATTAATTTTGTTACTAATCATTCTGCTCGAATCTGCAATATATTCCAATAGTGAGTGATAGTTCGTGGGATCGTGGTCGACTTGTTGTTACTCAAGTGAAAACATGTCTTTGCAACTTTTAACTGGGATATTGGCATTTTGTGTTTAAACACTCGCAGGTGATTTTACTTTAGTGATGCCAATATTTTTATTGGGGAGTAATGAATCTCAGTTTTACGGTCATATAATCTACAGGTCATGAATAATATTAACCGATTTATCGAAAATTGTCAATCAATTAAAACTTATAGTTAATATGAGTTGGTTGATTATCAGTCATATCGCCAGTCACACGATTTTGCTTGTGAATAGATGATTTATTAACAGGACTCGGAGACGCTATTTTACATACATGTCATCTACAAATTCATTTCGTAGTGTGTTTGTCTTCCACCCTCGAACGCTCCCTTGTGAAGTTTAGCGACAGTTTTAATAAGCATTTTTCGGTGGTGTGGAAGCATGCACATTATCGACCACTTTTGACTAAGTAACTTTAAAAAAGTTCATATGCAAATGACAATGTTGAGCACAAGACCGGCCCGACCATACAGGTGAACTAGACTCCGCCGTGCGCGTTAGATTTAAGGGTGCCAAAATAAACCGAATTTTTTTTTTTCGGGAGAGGGGAGGTGGGGGTGGTGTCAAAGTCTTAGTTCGCCTAGGGCGCCAAGAACTCTTGGGCCGGCCTCGTGTAGACATAGCCGATAGTTTAAATTCCTGGATGGTAGACATTAGGTGGTCATGAGGATGCAATATTTCAGTTCTTTCTTGTCTAGACCAGTCAACTCGAGGGTCTGATTTTGTACAATGGACATAAATTCACAGGTTGGGGAAATAATGAGAGAGAGAGAGAGAGAGAGAGAGAGAGAGAGAGAGAGAGAGAGAGAGAGAGAGAGAGAGAGAGAGAGAGAGAGAGAGAGAGAGAGAGAGGAAAACATCGTCATCAGTATCTTGGCATAAAAATACAAACCAGAGGTTATTGGAGATAGTTTTTAGGTGGAATATTGAGGAAAAAACTTCAAATCAGTTTCTTATTTTCGGTCACTGTATTAAATTTATTTGTCAAGCATTGATCAAGGAGGAAAATTTTGTGAGAAGTTCCTTGACATCAAACTCTTCCATAAACTGACCGTGAAAAACATGGAACATGGCAGAAAATGACGAGAATTGAGAAGACAAATAAAACACTTGCTACATCATGGAAATCAAATTCTGACTTTAAGTCTGAAGAAAATCAGCAAAATTAACATCAATAAATATAATCGAAATGAGACGAACAAATATCTCAAACAATCCATTTAGATATGTATATATGTACTTATGTATGTGTGTGTGTGTGTGTGTGTGTCTAAAGTCACTATTACGGCAGGGAGAAAAAATTAATTTTATTAAAAAATATGAAAAAAGAAGACTTTGACCATTTTGACAGATAGCATTCGTTGCAATGAATGTAGAAGCGGAGTAAGCTGGTTCCATGATCAGAGTGATACTGTCAAGGTATAGGTTATTCTCCTTGTTGACAATGATTGTTTCAGTGTAACACTATGCAATTATCGAAACATAATGTTTAAATGAGATTATCGATTTTCTTTTCCAAGACGAATCGCATGCCGAGTTAGAACCTATTATTTCTTATGGATTCCTATTTCCTTTCAAACTACTCATTACTTGTAATTTGATCCATACAACGGTTCTGCATGTCCCATAGATTTATTTTCTAGCGAATCGTCTTAATAATAGTTCATATGGCTTTAATAACTAATACATGGATGAAAGAGGAACCTTTTAAATCCGGTGAGGTATTTTTAATTATCACAAACTATTTTGATAGTATATAATTTATACAATTTTGACTAGTTATTGCAATATTTGATGCATTTCATCCTCGAATGACCAAAAAAAAAAAAATAGCTGCTCAAGCTCAAGGAAAGCGTGAAAAATTTAAAACATTGTCAAGGTATGGGTTATTTCCCTTGTTGTCATGATTGTATCAGAATTTTACCAATAAACTGTACAATATGCAATTATCCAAAACGCAACAATCTTTAAAGGAGATAGTCGATTTTGTTTTCCAAGACGAATCGCATGCCGAGTTAGAACCCATTAATTTCATATGGATTCCTTTTTCCTGTCAAACTACTTATTACTTGTAATTTGTGTGCATGAAACGGTTTCGCATGTCCCATAGATTATATTCTAGCAAATTGTTTTTAATATAGTTCATCTTAATAATAGTTCATATTGCTTTTCTCATTGTAGTAATACTGTTTTACATTTATAAACACTTATCTACGTCAATCACAGTGGCGTTTAGAGTCAAATTTCATCATTGGCTATTTAAAGGATTTCTGTTCTTACTTAATTAACAAATTTGTACAAGCAGATTTCGCCAGTTGATGAATCTAAATGTTGCACACTCATGCATTATTATAACTAGGGATCATTTCACGACTGAAACTCTTCAAAAGATATTACATTTTTTCTTTTCTTAATAAATTCTGAAAGGTTATGATAAGAATACTGCGTTTCGAAATTTTGAGTGGGTTCTGTTAAATTGGAGTTCTGTTAATTGGCATGCATGTGGTTGAGTCAGAAATTTCACGATATCCTGGATAAATGATTGAATAGTCCTTTTGCAGAAAACAAAATTATATTAAGAGTTGTCAGACTAATAAAAAATACATGAGTGAAATAGGAACCTTTCAAATCCAGCATGATATTTTTAATTATCACAAATTAGTTTGGCAGTATATAATTTCGACTGTTTATGGCTATATTTGATGCGTTTCATCCTTGAATGACTGAAATAAATCGCTGCACAAGCTCACAGAAAGCATGAGAATTCTAAAACTACTCTATAGACATTATTCAGTTATTAAACATTAAATGATGTTATTTATCATTACAAGCATCAAGAGTCATATGCGTCCAAAATGTTATGGAATCACATTGAAAATTTGTAAAAGGAAAAAGAAAAGAAAATAGAAAACAATGATACATGACTGAATACTGAATACAGAGTTCTTAAAATCAAGTGAGGAATCTTTCAAATTCTTGTTGAAATAATTACTTTTCAAAGTATGTGGAGACAACTCTTGCCAGAATAACTTCGAACACTGAAACAAACAAAAAAACAAGCATGCTATTATACTGCCATTTAAAAGAAAGAATATTATCAGTGGCCAAAATTAGGCAATTTGACATCAATTGACTGTGCCTATTTAAAATCACAACTTTATTTTAATCAAGCACTTCAATTTATATCTACAAAATCTACGAGGTTTAGTAGTACAAGAATGAATGATACAAAGTAAGTGACGAACACTATTTGATGGAGAAATATGGTTGTAATGGTGCAAAATTGTGTAGATATTTTTCTCAGTACATTCTGTCGTGGTCAGCGTGACACGTAACTATTAAGATTGACGCACGAGCTAGGCTCGCAATAACGTGAGAACTCGTGATGGTTAACCTCTTTTGTTTGGGGGGGGGCGGGGCATAATTGAATTTTAATTAGAGTCCGTTCTATGGCGGTAAAGCATATATGTTAACATAAGCTCATGTAGCGGGAAATGACAAAGCTAAGACAAATCAGAGCCAAAATGTTGTGAAATCTTGGGCTATTTGAAACAGGTGTCATAAAATGATATTTTCCAGAATGGTTATTAATAAAGGCGGTCTAGAGAGAATAATTCTGACTTAGATGGGAGTGTACAAATTTTCGTGGTTGGAGAAAGTTAATCCTGCCATGTGATATATTGTTATGATCTTTATTTATAAAAAATGGTTGATGCTGTTTAAAAGAGGCTATTCCTTTTTTTTTTTTAAATTACGCTTTGGTACGTCATGTGTTGTTATAGTATTCGTTGTTGTAACTTTCTACGCATTTTTATCTTTCAAAAGCTAAATCGTGTCCATTTTTAGTGATACCTCTTGCATGATATATGACCCTGACCTTTAATAGGAGCTGTTAGAACATATTGTCAAAGCGAAATGCAATAATTTCAGAAGATTGGTTTGTAAAGCCTAACATATGCCTTCCTCAGCAAAAGGGGTGAGTATTGGGATGCAGGAAAGTCTGTGCAACTACATTGTTTTAACTTCTAATGGTAGATTTTAATCTGGAGTTTGTAAATTTTGATCGGAAATCACAGGGGTGGTGGGTGGGGGCTTGTTGTTATTATTATTAGTTATTATTAGGATGTAAGGCGTCGATATAGATAAAACTACATATCAACTGACCTGGAAACGGGGAACCAAAAGTAGCCCGCAGAATTTATCGATGTGTAAAATATTCCAATTCAGTATCATGTGACCATTAACATCCAATCAAATTGTAGAGAACGCGGTCAATTATTATATATATATATATATATATATATATATATATATATATATATATACATATATATATATATATATATATATATATATATATATCATACATACATTAAAAATAACAAATAACATGGCATTTAAAGTGTTGGTATAAAGCAAATTGATATGCCAATACTATTGGTATATCAAATTGTGATCCGCCCATGGCGCGATAATACGCATATATAAACATTCTCGCAACCTCGTGCTATTGATTCTAGATCAATGATAAACTTCCACACATTAAACATTAGTGAAGTATGAAAAGAACTATAAAAAGTGTAATAATCCCCATTTTCTAAATTAATTTAATATGGTACACAATTTCATCAAAATCCTTTCTGCTTTCTGTTTCCCCTCCCCTCTCATGTATAACGGAAAAAGTACGCAGAAATCTGGAGTGAGAGAGAAAAAGGCTTTTGGTCAGATGAAATCCTTGAAATTGAACTTACACCAAGTAACCAAGAATATGGTTCGTCGTAATGGTATGTCTGCACTTTACTTGGGATTTGTCTACACTGTTTATATAATCAATGATACAAAGTTGCAAACCCTGTCGACATTATGCGGTAAATTTCTCGGTTACGCGGTACACTTACTGTGATGTATTTAATGTTTTGTTGTTGTTGTTGTTTCTTAATCCTATTATAATGTTTTAAAAAAGTATTAATTAAATATAAAAATGTCCAAAGGCCGCTCTCTCTGTCTTTCTCTGTCTGTCTCTGTCTGTCTGTTTGCCTGTCTGTCTGTCTGTCTCTGGACCAACGTAGCAAGATACGGGCGAAAATCATTGAAAGAAGAGCGTAGAGGATTTTTGCTTGTGTCATCCCAGGTTGTCTTTGGACATATGAATGATGGTAAAAGTTAAGTCAAACCGACCAAAGGATGAGAGAGAGAGAGAGAGAGAGAGAGAGAGAGAGAGAGAGAGAGAGAGAGAGAGAGAGAGAGAGAGAGCTGCCATGGAAACCGAAACGTTTTATCTATTGTGGACAAAGGTGAAGGCCCGAACTGATCAATTTCAGAAATCCGTTCCCGATTTCGAGAACTGGCTTTACAGCGCTTATACAGTCAGCACAGTACTAGTATTTCATGAATATAGTTATCTTTGAATATAGTTTAAACATATTGCAGGCCAATCAAACAATCCATTCGTTATAATGACTTTACATTTATATTTGGGATGTTATTTCGCATTCTTATATTCATCTAGAAGCCTACATCGTAATTCTGGATCAATGCAATCAGGATAAATGCGGTATATAACACTGATACATATTGTTTCGTAAAGTTAAGTAGTGTTACTTATTTCTGAATTATTTTGAAATTGCAAATTTGAGAATAGCACCACTGAATAGATGTCTAAATCAAGTCATTGGGATCTCCGATGTCGGTGTAGGGCACATTCTGGGATGTCTCACTTGGGTTGGTGTTGTTTGTACATCCTATTGTTTTTGTATACACTAGTTGGTGTTGTTTGTGCACACTATTGTTTTAGTATACTCTAGTTGGTTTTGTTTGTACACAATATTGTTTTCGTATACTCTAGTTGGTGTTGTCTTACGTGTCTAGGCTCGACAAAAGTAACAAGATAAGAGTGAAGACAGGAAGCTGTGTAAAATTTAAGAAAATAATTTATTTCCCTAGAAACAACAAGGTAAAAATGATGTTGGAACTACAATTTGATAGTTCACTGACCACTCGTTACCAGAAGGTACCTTGGGAGGTTTCCATTTTCTCATAAGAAGTCCATTTTTAATGAAATAACAGACAGGTACTTCAGTGGCTTCAGTTTCACTAATGGCCCTTTGAAACAAATAGGAGATCTCAGGATCTTTTTCCTGTTCGACGACAAATGATTGTCGTTTGTCAACCTGATTAGAATAAAGAGAATGATTAGTTAAAAGAGGATCACTGTGATCAATACATTTTGATTGATCAAACAAGGTGTGAAAGTGACCTCATCAAAAGCCTGACCAATACATGTGTCAGCTAAAGAAACACTTTCCTTATCAACATCATTCTCAAGAGCTTTCTTTGACATAGGTCTAGTAATTGCACAAGCTGGGTATAAATCAGGGAATTCTTTTTCAATAGGATCAACTATCTGATCCAAAGAAGGCTTATCAGTTACAAGTGGATTAACCACAACCTTATCTCCAGCTAGGTCGTTGCCTTGTAATAAATGAATGTCCTGAACGGGTAAAGAAGAGATTATTCCGACTGTCACGGGTCCTGAGACTAAGTCTAATGACAAATTTACACCATGGAAAGGAACATTAACAAAGCCACACTCTACTTCCTGAATAAGAACACTCTCATTAGAAGAAGACTTCTCAGAAAAAGGCAAAGCACCTGATAAATAAAGACTCCGAGAAGCTCCTGTGTCCCTTAAAATTTTGATAAAGATAGGACTGGCCAAATCACCCAAAAGTGATATAGAACTGTTCGACATGAATGGTTCATAATTCTCCATAATAAAATCAGACTGGGGTTTATTAGATCTAACAAATGTATTGCTTTCAATACATGACCGTGACCTTGACCTCTTAGAAATAAAAGTATTTGGGATAGGTTTGTCTTGATTCTGATGCTTACGTTTCAATTTGAAGCAATCAGAAATAACGTGTCCTTTCTTCTTGCAATAGGTACACGTAGGAATAGACAAGGATTTTTGATCAAGCTTATCAGAAGTTTGATTTCTAAAAGTTGTGCCAGACTGAGTTTTAGAAGGGCTCGTATTACCAGAAGACTGCTGAGTGGAAGACTTGCCTACAAAAGGATCTTTATGAGCTAAGAAATACTCGTCAGCAGCATGAGCAGCATTTTCCTAGGTTTCGATCTTATGCTCATCAAGATAAATCCTAATGTCACTGTGGACATAGTTCCTAAACTCTTCAACTAAAATGAGTTGTCTGAGACTTTCGTAATCTTTGTTAACCTTTCTAGAACAGCACCACCTGTCAAATTGCTGTGCTTTTTCCCATGCAAATTTGACATTGGTCTGGTCATTTTCTTTTTTATAGTTCCTGAATTTTTGTCGATTAGCCTCAGGGACTAACTCGTAACCGTTCAAGATGTAGCCCTTAACCACATTATAGTCAGCACTTTGTTGTAGTGACAGTGAATTGTAAATATCACTAGCTTTACCAGTAAGTACACATTGTAATAAGAGAGTCCAGTACTCTCTTGGCCACTTCAAACTTTCAGCAATTTTTTCAAAAGAAGGGAAATATTTGTCTACTTTTTTTTCCTGAAAAAAGGGTACTAGCTTGATACTTCTTAAAACATCAAAAGTAGGGGAGTGTTTTCCGTTTGTCAGCTCTAATTCTTTTAACCGAATTTGAAATCCCTTTCTTCCTTTTCTCTTTGCATTTGCATTTGCATTATCATATCTTCTTTTTCTTTCTCAAATTGCATTTGTCTTACTTCCCTTTCTCTTTCCATTTGTATCTTTTCTATCTGAAACTGAACCCGTCTTATCTCTAATTCCAACTTTTTTAGCCGTACTTCCATTTTCAAAAGGTCCAACCACTCCTGGGTAAAATTCCCTACTTTTGATGATATTGTAAAGAAAAGCCTGTTGATTTCACTAAAGATTTCAAAATGTGAAATAATACTTGGGATTTTAATAAATGTAAAAAGCTTGGGGAATTTAATTTTTTAAAAACCAGGGTTTCTGAAATATTTTAGCCAAAATTCATATATCCCCAGGACGAGCAACCCAGTTTTCTTGTTACGTATCCAGGCTCGTACAAAAGTAACAAGAAAATGGTGAAGACAACAAGCTTTGTAAAATTTAACAAATAATTTATTTCCCTAGAAAAAAACAAGGTAAAAATGAGAAAAAGGACTTACGGTTTATGCATCAAATCCAGAATTAATCCAAGAATTAAAAATAGAAGTCCTATCAATGAAAAGTCCTAAATGAATATGTGTTCGAATCCCGATGAAATCAAAATGGAGGGCGATGACGTATGTCATGACCTTCAAAGGGCTGCCCTGTCAACAGTTCCTTGTTGAATCACAGAAAATAATATTCCAGTTTAGAATTTTGGAATAAATTTTGATAAATTTCCTTGTTTAAGAATTTCTGAATGAGCACAAGCATTTTCCAGGGAAAGAATCAATAATTCCATAAAATAAAAACTCAGCTCAAACTGATCACAACAAAACACCTTTAGGTGTCAAAGATTTAGAACCCAACTGCTAGTTCTTCTCAAGAAAACGGTTATACAGAAAAACGTAGAAACTTTATATGCCTAACATCACGTACTCTAGTATGGCTTTAGCTAAAATCAATGGTTCTTACTCTCAGAACACAAATTAAAAAAATGTTGTTTATTAGAACCCTTACTGATTTCTGAATCTAGGTCAGAAACTAGATACAATGTTTCAACTACTGGTTGTTTATCAGGTCAAACAGAACTGAACTGAATTTTAAAAAAAATCAAATCCAGTAGACAAAGTTATCATTACAATAACATGTAATAGAATAAAATAAAATAAAAAAATTTCAAACTTACAAACAAATAATTAAATTACATATACATAACAGTTGTTTGTAGACACTATTGTTTTCGTATAATCTGGTTGGTGTTGTCTGTACACATTATTGTTTTCGTATACTCTAGCTGGTGTTGTTTGTACACACTATTATTTTCGTATATTCTAGTTAGTGTCGTTTGTAGACACTATTGTTTTGGTATACTCTATTTGGTGTTGTTTGTACACACTATAGTGTTCGTGAACTCTAGTTTGTTTTGTTTTTACACACTATTTGGCTTTATGGCCTTTGATTTCTGAATACTCAGTAGCACATTTAAGCAGTTGACAAGCTGTTCTATTACCCCCACCCCCTAAAGAAACCTCAACAACAAGAGTTGGTTTAATGCCATTCTCGCGCACGATAATAAAAATTCTCTTTGTAAACTCGGGTTTGAGAGAATGGATTCATGGTGTTTTATTTCCATGAAACGATATTTACGTATTCTAAATAAAGTATAATTGGGTTTCTGTAGTCCGGTACTCTATCTGGCGCAAATAATCTAATCTCTGAAATCATCTCCACGTGAATCATACCGGGTCTTAGGATCGTGCAATTTCCGGGCTTCATTTCTGCCTCTAAACCCAAACATCTTACAGAAGTAGTAAAATTAAGCGCAAACTGCATGACGAGGAAGAGGGATGATCTCCATCTGACCGGAAGTAAACACCTTATTCTGGTGTTTAGGTGAAACAGGTTTTGATGCGCGACATTTGCTGCGTAGACTACTTTTTACCAGTAAGGACCTGGTTCAATTTATGGAATTTTATGTTCCTAAGAGATGTTTTGTAACCCCTGTCTTTGCATTTTTCCGTTAATGTCAGTTTACTTTAGCACCTTCCAGTAGTCCGTTATTAGATTAGGAGCAAAAAAGCCATTATCTGGATATATAATATTGTGAGATATTGGGAGTATTCTAAGGTAAAAAAAAAAGACATGGTTCTGCCATTAGATATGTAACGACCCGACCAACAATCTATCATATGAAGGGAATAACAAGATTGTGGATGATAACAAAGTAGAGAACTAATTTATACGTAGTTGTGTAAAATAATTATAAATATGTGTTATGCATCTCTGCCTTCTTGCTTTATACTACAGCAACGATCTAAAGGAGAAATAATATGGGTGAAAAGCTCACCAAAAGGAACATATTTTTTCTTGATACATTATATGAGAGGGTTATGTACTCGAGCTTTGCATCAGTCGTGGAAACTGTAATAAATCTGTTGATACAAAAAGCCCCAAAACAAAACAGAAATCAGATACGCTTGGGAATTCAAATTTAAATAGGTTAGCAAATACATATTTCTTTCTCCATTCTGCATTTGTTCAATGTTAATGGACCTATTTATAACCTTAGCTAGTGTAATTTTCCAGAAAATTGGATTTAAGGTTGATCAGTTTGTGGAGTGAGCCCTTTGTTTGTATAAAAATAATCAAATTTCTTTTCATCCCCAAAGAGAAGGAGTAACAGTAAATTTAGAATATATAAGATTAGTTATATTCGAATACCAGAGAGTATTTAATCGAAAGATAGAAAGCATTAAGATGGTAAGGCTTTCTGAGCTCTTTGACCGTGTTCACCTACCTCAAAATAAACTTTGTAGACTAATTTTGTATTGTATTTATCCTGCAACTCTGTAAAATGACACTTAATCAAACACGACGTACATCAAATGTAGCTCTGGTTATAATTATTCCAGTCTTAGCCTGACAGCATCAGTGTCGTCCAACTAAAATACTACATGAAGGTAGCTGGAATTATCATATAAAGATCGGTTAGAAGACTGTCAAGCAATGAATTACTTTATGATTGAAATTAAAATATACAACAATAAATAGTTTACTTAGGTTTGCAACTAGATTTGTCATTAAACAAAACACACAGTGTTCTTAAAAGACATTGTAAAAAAGGTGAATCACATCGTCATCTGGCAAAGATTATTGTGTATTCTATTGGCCAAAATTATTATTTGATTATTTGGTTCTGCATGTGTAATAGTTGTTGTGTAGATGTTCATATTTTACAAATAAAGTATTGCACCGAAAAACAAGAAATGTAGCTGTGAATGCAAAGTTTGTGAGAAAACCCCGAGATTCGTTTTCGTACATTGTGGAATGTGAGGTGTATTCGCGTATAGATTTTAAACTGCGTGGACAGATAAGCGGGTACTTGAGGGGCTATTTTAATAGTTCTGCAGTTGCTTTTCAGCAATGGAGCTGAAATTTATGACGGATTGCACGATTTGATATCCACTAATTTGCATTATATTTCATTCGGGTATATTTAACGATCGTAATGTTTGAACCATATGTTAGCAGTCAATGTGGTTCGAATTATGTTTGCAGGTGTCAGCACATTGTATGCTGTCATTGTTTTCATGATGGTCAACATATTTTTCTCTCTAACGCACTGCTTAGTGAGCCATTTATCTATTCTAGGAATTTATGTTTGTATAGTACTCGTTGCTATGCAGAAAGCGTCATGTTCATTTGATTAACATTTTTGAGCATTTTGATGTTTAGAGTTAAATGTCTTTCCTGGTTGAGAATCAATAAATGGATACCATCAACTTCGGTTTCGGAAATCTGTTTACTGCCCTCGCTCGAATTGCGTGCGAAATTTACCTCTCCAACTCTTCAATTACATCAATTAAATCTTCATCATAGTAAGATAATTCATGACCATGAAGTTCTATAAAATGTAGAGATGATTTGAGATGTGATATGTAGGTTTCATTTCCATTGTCAGACACACACACATTCATGGAATTAGATTCTTCGCTAATGCCAAAATGTTAATTCAGCTCATTATCTTCCCTAACTGTTAACACTATCATTTCTCACGAGATCAAGGACTGCTGTCTATTTTTCTTTCTCTCCCCTTTCCTTTCTGTTTTGTCATGATTGCAGGCGAATTGTCCTTTGCATGATAAATTGCCCTTCATGTATTCTTTTTGATTATCGCTTTGTTGTATTCAAGAAATTTGACGTTTGCTTTTACAGAAGAGGATTATCTTTCATTTTGATATCTATTGATATCAGATGGTGAAAACACCCCAAATATACAAACACATATTTTCTGAACTGACTATTATTTTGTGGTAATTATGACTTATAGCTTGGTTTATTTACATGTCTGGAAAGGCATTCATGATATATAATGCCGAAAACAGAGGTTATTTGAAGTCAGAAGTCGCACACAGAGGATATCTATGATCTTTGAGTTATATAAGGAAATATTTCATGACTGAAGTGGAAGCATTGTATTGTGAAGACTCTCAAAGCCTTTCCTTAAAATGCAAAATATTTTCTTATGACTACTTGTCACGAGGTGGTGGGATGATGTTAGCTTTGGTTATCGTTATCTAAGAGATCATCGACCACGGTGTTATTGCCCGGATCGAGTAAACAATTAAATAAAATATGAAATTAATGGATGGAATAACAGAGATCTGAACAGAGATATAGAATAGATAAACACGAGCCCATGTATGTAAAATATAACAATGTAATCAATTACATAAACAAAATGAAATTGAACATGGCATTTTAATGATTCACTTTCTCTTAGAAATAGATTTACAAAATATATGCGAAATTCAATTAGCCGTTCTGTTATACTGATAGAAGAGTTTTCATCATATATTCGAGTGTCTGATAGAACTCAAATTGCACGCATGTCAGCATCACTTGGTTGCTTGGAATCTTCTCTCTCTCTCTCTCTCTCTCTCTCTCTCTCTCTCTCTCTCTCTCTCTTCGGGTCACCAACCGTTTTGGTTGTAGACTGTGCAGTACAGTATGGATGTTTCTTTTATTACTGCAAATAAAAAATATAATACCCAAGCTAAATACGTGTCAGGATTTTTTTTTCTCCTGGGATCAAACAATATTCCCACTCTTTACGTCAGATATTGTCGTATTGCAATTCAACATAACTAAGTTAATATGGTCAGTTTGCCACCTAAGACGTACTCACGACCATATTACGATAAATTAATTTTTTGTTCAGCTGCCCTTCGCATTCCTAACTGAGAACCATTATATAACTAGATCTCTCAGATAACTATTACTGCGCTGTAAATCACTAGCCAATCTATGCCTGTCGACACATTTCCTAATGCTAACACCCTAGATTCTCGGTTAAAAAAAAATCACAACTTAATTACAAAAATGAATCGATGGACTTCACTCCATGTCCTAACTAAGTCACTTTGCCAATTAGCGATTCATTGACATACATTTCCAGGCATAGTAAAATCAATTTTCAGCATACATGATAAAAATCATTTACGACAGAAAATTAATTTATCACAATTCGTATTAGAAGAAATGCATAAAACTTTATAATACATGATTTATAGAATATACAAAACAACTAAATCCAATCTCATTCATATAATACATGAGTCATATAACATTTGAGATAAATCGCATACTCGAAAAGAACCACGAATGTAAATAATGGCCATTTTGAACCCTTCTCAAGCTCATGGTTGTTATTTCATCATAATATATTCATAACGTCACAATGAATAGATGACATGTTAGTACTAACAGCAACGCAAGTAGTAATTGTAGACAATTGAAACCGAATGATTTCTTCAATTTGTTTTCATTACAAAGTTGCAGGTGTAATAGTAAAAATTAAATGTGTAGGCATTTCATTTATTGTTGAAACGTCGTAAAGTGTAATTTTGAGCATCAATACTTTTATAAGAGTCCGTTCTTCGTACATCTAGCCGGAAATTCACCCGCAAAACAATTGTCAATTCGGAAAGTATCACTACCATTACCTCTACGAGTCTCTTTCAGAGAGTTGAAGTTATTCGGCTCACATTGGAAAGAGACGAGGATGTTCTGAATGACGCTCAATCCTATGCTCTATCACTGTAAGTAAACAATTTCGGACTTTTTCCTGTTAGCTATGTGGCAATCTTCCAATTCTGCAACAAAATCA